>JAASGX010000022.1:0-78325 GCA_023334415.1 Phytopythium chamaehyphon | reverse complement strand
TGGCGAAACCGCGCTTGCCGGTCGTGGGCGGGCCCTGGTCGGCGCCATCGTCGAGGTTCACAATAACTCCAGCAGCCATGCTTCAACTGGTGCAGATGTCGCTTGGCTTGACTTGGGACTTGTTGTTGCGGATGCAAATTGGAAAGTGAGGATCGAGGATTTGGCCGATCCAATGCCGACTTGCGACTTGCGGTCGCGTAGAAGCGAAGGCTCTGAGGATCCGGGGGTCATGAGGACCAGAGGTCATGGAGACAAGGAGCAGTGAATGGCGGGGCGGTGCGGGCGATGGACACACTCACGCGAGTCGGTTCGTCCGCAAAATGAATCAAGTAGCAAGCCCACGGACGTGTGCTTCTGGTTGAACTTGGAGCCCAGTGCTTCACGTCGCCGGGCGTCTTCACGGAGTTTGGCGTGCTCGAGTCGACGCCCGGGATCAAAAGAGACCTGGTTTTGCGCTGCCTCGCATGGGATCGTGGAACTCGTCGAGCTGATTGTGGATGTGCACCGCAACCCACGAAAAGAAAGTGTAGATCCCAGTCGATCAGAAGCGTTATTAGCGCTGATGTACAGATCGACTAGACATTCTTTGACGAGATTAATTTGCTGAAGAAGAGAGGTGCACTCTGAACGGGGAGGAGAAGGTCCCGACTTGCAGTTCACGGCCACAAGAGAAATGTATGCGAGCGCTGTGCAATGCCCGGGCACGCTGTGAAGAGCGTGGTCTTGCAGTGACCGGGTCGTCGGTTGGCAACCGTGACAGCCTGCCTGCCTGCAGGCCCTGCTTCGGCATGCTACTTGATTCATCGGCGGGCCTCAGTTGCTTCTGTAGCGATTTAGAAACCTTGTTGGGGATGCGAGACCCGGTACAACGTCGCTGCTTTGGAGCACATGGATTGGCACCGCAATCGCAAGGGCGTCTGTTGCGGGTACCGCCGACAGTGCCGCAAACATGACTACACCACGCACCACATCCAATGTGAAGGTGCTGACAACCGGTTTTTATCAAAAATGGGCTGACTCGGACGGTCCGAGTCAGCCGGGCGAGGGAACCCAGCACCAGAGTGGTCATGGAGTGGTCACGATTCGCGTGAGCTGTTTACAGCGATTCCGAGAGGTTGAGTCGACACGCAGTGGCACCACGAGCGACCTGCCCTGGCGCTGCTCATGCACGCGAAACTTCAATTGGTGCATGGAACGCGCGTGAAACAGCGATGTACCACCATTCGCACAGCAAAAAGACAACGGTGCGTCGTGACTCGCGACGGACGTTGAGGCTCTGAAGAAGACCGCTACATGCAATGCATGATGCACGGAGCAACAACTGCAGGCCCAGGAATTCATCACATACATGTGCATGTCCAGCCTCGCTTTCGCCATTACACTCGTGTCCAGGCAGTCAAGTGCTGTTACAGCACTGCTGTGGCGTCAGAATCGTTTCAAAAGTCCAAAGTTTCAAGCATGCACGGATGACTAGCTAGTAGCAACAGTACTGTGTCAGCTCGGGTGTGCACCACGACCCCGATCGATCCGCTAGCTTTGCAGCGAAATCACTGCTGTACTCAAATGCCTAATTGATTGAGGTGAGTTTACAGGTTGACCAACCTTTGTTGGCAAGCACTACTGTAGCAACCTTGGTGGTTTGTCGCGAGAGCTGCACAAGCCTCACAATGTGCACACTACGTCCAGCAATCATAACCACCGTGTGAAGGGCACGAGAGGGCTCCTGTACGTATGGCTCACTCACAGCTCAGCATTTCGCTCTGCCTGCTACAGCCAAGCTCTGCAAAACTCGACAATGTAGTTCGGCATCTCGGTAACACCGCCGAGAATGACACCGCTAGCCACGCCGTACATGGGTTCGCTTGAATATCGCAGCAAGTGCATGCCGTGGTGCTAATGAACATGCAGTGTAGGTTCTCACAAAGTGATCGCCTCAAAGGTGTACAGCAAGCTGGGATCTGGGTGCAACCAAGCACAACGAGGCGACAGTGGGCTGGCAACGGGCGAGGGAATGCGCCAGCCCCGGCTGACAGTGAGTCAACTCGTATCCGTGCAGCAAGGACGATTAGCGCAGCGGCCTCCCTTCTGCTGTGGACACGGCGAAATGATCGCGCTTCCTGGGTTTAACCTTGATTCCTGCGACTGACATGGCGTCATGCATATTGCATGATGCAATGCAGCAAATCTGCTCAAATGTGCCGCTCGAATTGCCCCACACCTTGAACACAATGTATCACCGGAATTCCAAGCGATCTTTATGTGCTCTGATTTCGCGTGTGTAGACGCTTTCAATGTCGAGGCCGTACTGAATCGGCACGGCCTCGGCACGTGCATTGCGGTAGCAGCAGAGCACACTCGTATTGGTGCGCTAAGTTGATCGCCATGGCAACGCCAAGGCCCTTGACCTCCTCAATATCTGCAAACGAGACTCAGCGTCCAAGCGTGACAACCAGCAGACCCTGTACATTTCGAGTTCAGGTGCGGACCTGGCACAACGGCGTCAGCGGAAAGATCGATTCACTCATGAGCTGTGTCGCTTCTGAGATACCGATCAGACATTGGAGTCCTTGATGACGCAAAATAGACATTCTAATTGGAGCGGATGCGATCTTGCGCTGTTGCTTGAGGAGTCGCCACGGGTCACAACCACTTTCCTCCCTGCCTCACAGAGCGGCAAGCAGCACCATGGCTCGTCGTGGTTTCCTGCTGTTGCTGTTGCTGCTCGCAATCGCGGCCGTCGCAAGCGCCAACTTCGCCGCTCCGAAAGCGCGCGCCAGCCACATCCTCGTGAGCAGCGAGGAGCTAGCGGACGATCTAGCGGCGCTGCTGGACGAGGCCGAGGACCTGCCGTCTGTGTTCGCGGAGCTCGCAGCCGCGCACAGCACGTGTCCGTCGGCTCGACGTGGCGGCGATCTGGGCAGCTTCGGTCGCGGTCAGATGGTGCCCGAGTTCGACTCCGTCGTATTTGAACGCGCACTCGGCACGGTGCACAAGGTCCGCACGCAGGTGGGGCTTGTTCGTGATCGTTAGCGAGTTGCAAGCTGGAACATGTGACTTACTGGTGCGCTGCAGTTTGGCTGGCACTTGGTGCTGACGAGTGAGCGCACAGGAATGGGCGACGAGGACGAGCTCGCGGACAGCGACGACCTCCGCGATCTGCGCTGATTCAAAGCCACGACACCCTTAAGGCGCGCGGATCTGCATCCACCCGATAGACCTTCATAATACCATCAATAGGCGATGCATTTCGCCGTTAACACTTGAGCGGCAGCGCTAGAGCTGCCGACCCTACGAAAGATTGCCTAGTCGCTCTTCTTCTTGTCGCCGAGGCGCTCCGTGCAGAGCACGATGTGCCAGCCGAACTGTGTCAATCGCAAAAACAAGAGTTAGCCGACGAGCAACACAACAAGCATTTCCACCTTCGCGATCGCACCTTGGTCTCGACCTTGTGCAGCTTGCCGACCTCCTCCTCGAAGACGACCTTGTCGAACTGGGGCACCATCTGTCCGCGGCCGAACATGCCGAGGTCTCCGCCCTTCTTGCCCGACGGGCACGTGCTGTGCTTGGCCGCGAGCTCGGCGAGCTTTGCGCGCTTCTGCTTGATGTCCTTGCCGGCGGCGTTGATCTCGTCGAAGAGCTTGTCGGCCTCCTTCTCGTTGGCCACGAGGATGTGTACGGCGTGGGCGCGCGGACCGCTGGATCCGTTGGCGCGCGTGGCGCCGTAGAACATGATGCCGATGAGGATGATGGGGCTGAGGAATGGCATGGCGCGCGCCACAAAGTTGCGCACATCGCGCCACGGGTCGGGCGTCTCCGTGCCGTCCGTGCGCGTGGACGTGAGCACGAGGTGCCAGCCGAACTGCGTGTGCACCTTGTGCACGACGCCGACGTCCTCCTCGAACACGACGCGGTCGAACTCGGGCACCATCTGCCCGCGGCCGAAGGTGCCCAGGTCGCCGCCCTTCTTGGCCGACGGGCACTTGCTGTGCGCCTTGGCCAGCTTGGCGAAGGCCGCGAACTTGTTCTGCGCCTCCGCCAGCTCGGCGAAGTACGCGTCCGCCTCCTCCTCCGTGTCTACGAGGATGTGGCTCGCGTGCGCCTTCCACTCGACGGGCGCGGCCGGCGCCTCGGCAGCCTGCGACTCGTCGGCGTGAGCGAAGGACGCGAGCGACGACACGAGCGCCAGCAGCAGCAGCGGCGCCAGCGTCAGCATCGAGCGGCGCATCAGGCCCATGATACTTAGAGGGCTGGAGCTTAGGGGCTTAGGGGGCTGGAGCTTGGAGGTCTGGCGCTTGGGCTGCGAGATCGGAAGTGACGCATGAGGGGGATCCGCGCGTCAAGTGGGAGGGATGACGAGCAGCGGCGTGGGGGAATGCATACTTTGTTCTTGTTGTGAAGGGCGTCGCCCCTCCGGAAGCCAACGGCGGCGCGATATACACAATCGTTGTTCAAGTTGACTGTGAGAGAAATCAAGTGGTCCCTCCGCGAAAATCATTGTACAGCATACATTTTGGAATATGACGTGAATAGTTATGTGAGAAGCCCGTTTCTGAAGTTTTTCAAAATACCTGTAGTTGTCGTGGCACGTCAAGCACCAACTCCCCATCGTCATGGCCGCTATGACTCATGGTGGCAGATGGGCATCCCGCAGCTCGCCGCAGTTCGGAAGGCACATCGAATTATACTATACGCTTCAAAGCGGAAATCATCATTTTAGTTTGTATCTATGCGTCGTGGCCCTCGCTTCTTGTGTTGAGGTGCCGCGCTTCCCTACTACCCTACCTTACCATACAAATTTATCACTGCAAACTCTTGGCCAGCAGCCACGGGTGCGACGGGTACATGCGCGAAAAGAGGCTCACGAAGAACTCGTCCTGGTCCGCGAGGCTGCGTGACGGGCTCTTGACGAAATCGATCGCCCACTCCATGCGCTTGGCCAGCTGGATGCAGTCCTTAGTCGTCAGCAGGTGCTCCAGGCTGCGAATGTGCCGGTCCGTCGTGGGCGTGATCTTGAACGGGATGCGGTCGTCCACGCGCAGCGGCACGCTCGAGCGAGTTTGCAACCGCAAGAAGATACCTACCGCCAAGCACGACACGTGGAACTCGACATTGTACTTGAGAGATCCGCCCATGCCAATGGCTTTCATGATCCCGCTGTTCTTGCGCTCGTCGCCCAGAGCTAGTAGCACATCGCTCAACTCGCGTAGTGCTTGCTTTTTGTGCGGCGACGGCAGCACATCTGCCAATGTCTTGCACACGAAATTGACCGCCTCGGCAGCCATAAACAGCACCTTCATCTCTGTCAAAGTGTTTCGGGCATTTCCGACGCGCATCTTGCGCAGCCACGTCATGAGCCGCGACAGCATGCCCATCGCTAGAGATTCGGTCATGACTGGCGCGCGACGGAGGTGTTGAAGGAAGAGAACTTGCAGTGTGAGCAGCTTGCCTAACTCGAGACATGCTGTTTCAAACTCATCTTCGCTCAGCTCAGGAACCTTAAGACGATCTGCAAGGTCCACCCATGAACCTCGGCGTTCCTCAATCACCCACTTCTCGATACTCTTCTCGGCCACTTGACTCATCACATGTACTGACGCAATTGCGCGCCCGCATGCAGACAAACACGCATGTTCGCCGCCGCGGAACCCGAGGAAGCTCCATAGCAGTCGACCCAGAGGACCCCCGACGGCTTCTGCTGGTGACTGCCCGCTAGTTGCTACAATCACATTCGGCTTGCCATCCTCACTGCTTCCCTCCATGCTCGGGGCACTCTCGTCCTCGCCATCACTCCCCTGTGCATGATGTCCATTACCGTTCCACCGGTTCTGCTGCTGCGTTGACGGTTTTTGGCTGCCAGAAAAGTCGCGCACAAGGCTATCAATCTCCACAAACAACACATTGCCGCACTTGGACCAGTTGAGCGAGAGCGACCCGCCACTGTTTCCTCCGCGAGGCGTCCCACCCTGAGTTTGCTGCTCCATACGGAAAAAGCGCTCAACCAGCGACAGATTGCAGAAGCGCAACACGTGCATCACAGTCGAAGTAAGTTGCTCTTCGGTCAGTGTCTGGGCACTGTCTTCGTCACTATTCGCACTTGTGCTAATGCGAACGGCGTCATCTCGACGGCAAAACTGGACAATCTCGTCCAACTTCTCATACAGAACAGTGCAACTTGCACCATACAGCACAAGAAGCCATGCTGAACGATCCGACGAGTAGACATTGCCGTCCAGTTTACCTAGGTCGTTCACATCAAACATATTAAACAAAGTGTCGAGGAACAAGGCTGCGCGCGTCAACGTTGCCTTCTTGGTCAGTATAGAGTGATGAATCGCCGTTGTTTGCGACAGCAGTCTGAGCGTCAACTGCACGCGTGAGAATGCATCTTGCATAACTGCAGTCGATGGAGCGGATGGGAAGCCAGAGGTTCGACATGATTCGCCTCCATGGCCATCGTGGGGAGTCATCAGCGATTCAAGCATTGCATCAAGCGAGTATTGAAGAAGCAGTTTCAAGTCTGCATCCGTCAAATGCCATCGCTGCCAAAGCGTCACCTGCTGCTTGATAAAGTTCACGAAGTACGGTGGCAGGACATTGTTTGAAGACGATGCTGATGCTGCCATGATTCGTCCGCGCTGCGGCGCACCGCCAGCTACACTCCAGAAGTGCGGCAGATCCAACACGAGGTCCACACAAAGCTTCGCAAACTCCAACAAAAATGTTGACCCCATTTCCTGAGTCTGCGAACGGAGCCATTCCTCCGTTGCCTTCCACTTGGTACGACACAAAATATCGCGGACAAGCCATGATACAAACGGATACGGCGATGATGCCATTTGCAAACTGCTCTCCGATGTTGAGCGACCTGAAAGCACCATTGAAGATGAAATAAAAGAAGTAGTAGCAGATGGAGCCGTTGCCCTCGCGACCCGCAACTGTTGCTTCTCCGTATCCACCAGCTCGCGCATCTGTTGCACATTCTCGAGCGTCAAGCACCAATGTTCCCACGCCAGCCGCGTCAAGAATTGATGAAAATGCTTGCACACATGGAGTGGTGCATGCGCGACGAGAGCCGACAAGTAAAATGACCAGATCTCGGAGAGTCGTGCTGCCGTAGTAGTGCTGACAACTGAATCGTCCATTGAGTCACCTTTGACTGGCCTCCGTCCATTGATTGGACCTCCTTGAGGTAGACCAAGGCTTTTGCTGACGTTTCCATTCTTAAGGTAGTCTGAGCACGTCGCGACGAAGCACGAGCATAGAGTTGTACCAGTCGACATGGCATCTTGATCACCCCACGGCGCATTAACACTTGACATATCTGTCGTGGTAGCCGGCTGGTACAACGTGCAAAGAAGCGGTTCGAAAAACTGCACGATCAACTCCCACTTGTGGGCATCTGGGGCAGCCCGACAGAGTACCGTAAACACGTCCAAGAAGTGCTTGAGGACGCCCAATCGTTGCCACAGAGATATTGGATATCTTTTCGCGGTCGCCTCGCTGAATCCTCCAGGTGGTTCGTTAGTTGAGCTGTCTCGAGTCGAAGACGCCATAGCTCCTTGCCATCGCAGCGTTCGCACATGCTGGCTCAAGAATGTGATGCATGATTCAACTACGACAAACGGAAGTGCCTGCCATACGTCGGATGGAACGGCAACCAAAGCTTCCCAAATGGCAGGATCGACGGGTCGTGGCATTGCTGGACCTGACTCCGATGCACTCTGCACTTGACTTTCGTTGCCAACAGAAACGTGGAAATGATAGTCGTCATGAACTCCAACAAGAGCGTGCAGCATCTTCTCAACGTGATCCTCCAGGTGCTTGCTGCAAATGAGCCGAAGCGTGGACGAGTAGACGCTAAGCACGTCACGCGAGTAGTCTCGATCATTTTTGGCTGTTGGAGCGGATGCATCTCGGCGAACTACGGAGACACCTTTCGTGGCAATTGATCGATCCGCTGAAAACTGGTTGCTGATGTCGCCGAGAATGATGCACAAAATGGTCTCGCGATCAAACTTTGATGGTGCCGGCTTTGCATTAAGCCACGCGCGGAAATCAAAGCGTCGGAGTAAACTTAGCTTCTCATCGGTTGAGAGCTTCGATGAACTACTCGCACTCATCAGATTCGAGAACATCTCCACAAATCGCGACGGCGCGCTAGCTGGGAAGAAGCACTCGCTCAATAAATTAATTCGAGATGGATCGTCAAGCATGAGCTGCAGTAATGTGCAGGTCTCCCGCTCATCAACGCACACAAAGCTCAATCCAAGTTGCTTGATGGAGCGCCATAGAACCTCTCGCACGGGTGGGATCATTCGTGCCAGCTTCGTATCGAGCGATGTGAGCAAGCGAAACCACTCCAGTCCCTTTTCATTCAGCCGGTCAAGCTTCCGCTGAAGCCGCTCAGACTCGCTCTCGTTCTCATCTTCGTCCTTGTCACTTCCCAGTTCTTCAATCGCCTGAGACTTTCTGTCTACTGGCTCAGTTATTTCAGCTTCGTCGACTCGCTTTGCGTCTACTGCCTGCTGCTCGCGAGTAATACGTTGGCGTTCAACGTCAAGCGAAAGCACAAGCTGATCGATCAGCAGTATCTGAAGAGCCAGCATCATGTCATCAGTGCTGAGCTTCAAAAATGCATCCACCGGCTGAATGCTCGAATTCGAGTTCAGTGATGACCCTGCATCATCAGAGACTGCATCGAGCGACGATATATCGTGGTGCTCCATCATGAGAGATGTCATATTGCTCAATACCATCGATGGTAAGTCGCAGCGCTCCGCTTGGGCCAGTATGGATTCGATAGTATCTGATAGCTGCGAGTCGATCCCCCACTCAAGGAACTCGAAGCGGAATTGCGCCGGGCTGCGGCAATTGGTACCCTCGAGGCACACTTGGCTCAAGGTAACAGTTCGTGGTTTACTTGAGTACAGTTGGGACACATGGTCAACCATTTCGGCGTCAAGTGCAACAAGCACCGACAAATTCTCCGAAAATTTAACAGCTGCGTTCTTCAGCCCACTTTGGTTCAGCGGGATCGTCGGAGTCACGACACAGCTAGTGGGGGTCGTCATGACGACAACCTGAGGAAGAATTGTGAGTGTTCCAACTCCTGCAAACTCGCGCGTTAACGGCAACGGGCGAATGTTCAAAGTTGAGCTCGAGCCAGACCCGCCACCAAGGCAGGTAAACCCGCCAAAGCTACTGTGCCGACGCGCTAGCTCCGCTGCTTCTTCCACGAATGCAAATTCGTCGTCGTCGTTGGACACTTCCATGCTTGCATCGAGATGTTGGGTGTTGTCAGTACCAACGCCCTCATCCGGATGTTGTGGGCTGCATGGCGCTCCCTCTAATCTACACAAGTCGAACCACAATGGTAACTTCCGCCACTCGAATGCATCAGAACTCGTGTTGACGAGGGCATCACTGAGAGTGAGTACTTGCTCAAGCCTCTTGGATTCAAAGTGGCGGGGGAGAGATACGAGTTCGCTTGTTTTGAGCCAGCTGTTCGGGTCAGCGTCTTCAAGCCATGCATCCATTGCCGTGTAGATCTGAGATAGAGCAACATAATGCGCGTACAGCTTTTCTTTAGACTGCGAGGTGGTTCCTGTCGTCGCGTTTCCCCCTTTGCTGTTTGCTGTCAGGGTCAACTGTGCCTGATTCGAGCAATAGTTTGTCATTTTTCTCAGCTTCACTTGCAAATCAGTCCGCAGTGATACGCGCTTGCTCCGCTCTAAGAAATAATGCCCATAAACATGTGATCCGCCGGTGCACGCAAAGTAGAGCGCAAACAATATCTGCCAGTACACGATCTGCAGCTTGTCTGCCTCCTCCAACTCAAGGCAATACGCACACCATCTGTAAATGCGAAATTGCGCAAGGGACTCGAATGAAGAGTGCCCAAATTGCAACGAGCGACTGTGCACCACTACACCACTTGTCGACAGGTTAGGTCTCGTATTGACACCAACCTCTGCGAGCGCTGAAGTCAGCTTGCCTTCGTTTTGCAATTTTTGCAGTTTTTTCGCGGTCTTCGGCTCACAGTTAATCATCAGCTGACCCATCGCTGAAAATAATTGCAACTCTTGTCGTGTTTCAATCAGAAGCAGCCAAAGGGATAGGTGCGGGCATCCTTCCACATAATGGGCCACATCTCCCGCACCACCAAACATGGAAGAGAAAGCCCCAGACCCACTCGAAGAGGGAAGAAAGCTCACATGAGATAGGGCGTCAACATTGTCAGCAAAGACATCGCTGTGGAGATCTACTTGCTCTTTTCTTCGCTTCAAAGCATTGCAATAACGATCAAATGCCTGCTGGAGTCGAAGAGCAATATCGAATGTCATCCAGGAAAAATTCGCAGATGCTTGGATGTTGATATCATCAAATCGATGCGTGGCGAAGTCCCGACTCATTGTGCAGTGCAATAGCGTATCCACCAAGTACCGGAACGCATTGCTTTCATACCAGTATGGTACTTGAAGCAAGGCACTCAACCAGATAGACGACAACTCAATCAGACCCACTTCGTCTGTTGCGTACTCAAATGCGCGCTCAATCAGCGTTGCCAGAGATCGTGCAGATACCGAGCAACGTCCAAACCCACTTTTTAGCATGCCGCTTGCTCCAGATGCAACAGAAGCATTTGCGGTCAGGGATGAGTTTCGGGTGGACAACGCTGAGGTAGCCATCGCGATGACGGACTCAGGGTCCGCATCTTGCTCACCCCCACGTAGCGCAGTCGAAATCCACGACATTGCGCCATGGAGCAAGGCGGACGTCGTCAGTGCTACGGGGTTGGACTCGGGGAAATTTTCATTGATTAGCGCAGGCAGCACAACCGGGTGCAGATAACGACTGCATATCCGAATAAAGCGCAGCTTTGCTTGGATCTGGGACTTTGCAGTACTTTCCCAGCCACCAATGTATCCCTTGTGGAGAATATCTTGCATCCGGTGCATCTCTTCAGCATTGATGTAAGAGAACTGGTGCAGCGCGCGGATGAACTCTAGCAGCTCGGTGATATTCAGCGACTGTATCGCCGCCATGCATATGTCGATATCGAGGTCTATCCGCTCATATTGAAGAGAGTTTCGGCGAGCTTGCTCTACGCTCTCCATTGATTCACCTTTGGCTCTCTCCTCATCAGGGACTGGTTCAATTGCTAGTAGTCGCTTCTTCGTGTCTAACCGCGATAGAACCGGGAGAACATTGTCCAACACCCGGACAGCAGCAGGAAACATGGATCGCTTCAGAAGAACAAGCAGCGGCTCCCATCGATCTAAACGGTTTGTGAACAAAAATGACGTCATTTGGCAAATGGCGTAAGCAACAATAGGCTCAGTTGTCTGTGCTGCAGTTGAAACTTCGGCAACATCCACCCCGTCTGCTTCGTCAGCACTGCTTTCAGATGCGATTTCCTGGATAGGACCTCCGTGGGCATTTTCAGACTGGCCACTCCCGTCGTCCAAATCTTCGCCATCTTTCTCGCCCCACCGCAGTACCTCTTCTTCCGCGGATCCATAAAATGGAATTCCTTTGTGGAGTAGCGCAACGTTGATTGAAATGGCCGCGAACCATCGTCGTAGTATCAGAGCTTCGCGGGACCGATCACGCTGTACGTCAATAAGCTTTAAGTACGGCTCGTGGGTCTTAGGTGAATAGAATTTCAGCTTCAGCATAAGCCTCCAGCACCACTTCTCAAAGTCGACACTTTCATCTAACCAAAGCGCACGGCGAATCGACTTCGTGATCGCCGCAACCTCGAGCTTTTGCGGCGCCCCACTCCCGGATACAACAACAGCAGTAGCTGGCTCTATTGCTCGCTCTCGACGTGTTTTATACAGGACCAGCGACTCGGCGACGATCAGAGATACTCGTCTGTGGATCGCAGCAGCTGTGAAAAGTTCCTCGTGCTTCACGTCGTATTCCCAGTTGATGTGATCAAGAAGGAACCGCGCCAGCTGACTTCGAGGAGCGGACGTCTCCTCTAGCTGCAGCCATTCCTGAATTGTTGTCAAATCTTGTCTGCCAGGCACCCACCGGTTTACAGGAAAGGTTTCAAATACATGAATCCACGTCTCCGCGCATTCGTGGTATTTGAAAAGCAGCGTGATCAGCAACGAGATGACCCAGGGGTGCGACAAGCACATTTGGCTGATCGGAACAGCCGCGCGATCGCCGTTTTCGCCGAGTGCGGCTTTACAAGCCGGCACAGTAAAACCTGCAACAAATAGTTCATGAACTGCGACAGCAACTAGATCGCTGCGGTGCTTTACGGCTTCTCCAGTGTTGCTTGGGCATGACGCCGCCAAATTTGCGACAGCCGAGAGCAAATGCACCGCATTTTCTGTATCATCAGAAATAAGCTCATAAAGAACTTGTCGAACTGGTTGCCTGGACTCAGAAGTTCCTCCAAAAGTCCGCCCGTTCACAAAACGCATCCAACCAGATGCTGACTTTGCTTCAGCCGGGACATTCGGAATATTGAACAGAAGTAGTGCGAGGACATCCCACTTTGCTGGTTCCGTTAGTGATCCAAACGGAAAACAACTCAAGTACTTCCAAGCGACTCGGTTGCTGTCGGAAAGCATCAGCCCATTCAGCGCTGTGAGGAAGAGTTGGTCGAAGAGAGTCGGGTAAAACACTGCTTCGTCTGCGCGCGAGCGTGCAGCCATCACCTCTGGTACTTGCGCTGCATAAGCTAACAATTCACCAAGAAGCTGGGCTACTCGCGACGGGAGCTTTTCAAACTCCTGGAACGCACGCAGGCTGTTTGTAAACTCCAACACAAGTGTCAAGGCGCGACTGAAGCTTTTCTTCACGTCTGAACCGCATCGAAACACTTGTTCGAACGCAAACGAGTTCGGAAACTGGTTGAGTACAGCAACAAAGTCATCATCCGACAAGTAGTACCGGTCCAACATTTCCGGATTCTCGAGAAGCACCCACTCAGGTGATACCAAGCCATTTTCGTCGAACTTTTTCATCTTGGGCTTCGTATTAGACGCTAGTGCGGAAGTCGGCCCACTAGAAACGAGAATTGCCATCCTCCGCAATTTCTCCGGATGAAACACGAGGTGCATCATGGCCAAGTAGTGATCTACCAAGTCCTCGTTCCACTCAAGCCTTAGTGATCCATCAGCTGCCACCATTCCCCGGGGAAACTGAAGAAAGCGCAGTACCCATGATCGCTCATCTGTCGAGATTCGGGGAAGATACATGATGTGCATGAGCAAATATGGCATATTGCTGAGTGACTTGGTCCGCAGTAACGCTTGTAAGCACGTTGAGATCCATTTTTGCAGGGACTGTCGAAAGCGAATCACACTGGAGTACCATTCGTTGGACTTTGTTGACACGGACGATGGCGGCATGTACAACACGACCTCACAGCCTTCACACAGTCTGCACCATTGGTTTGCTGCCATCGGCGGGTTCAGACATCCACACGCATAGCACTTCACCTTTCGTTCAGACCCTTTGTGACCACCATGGTGGCCAAGAACCTTCCCTCCCGAGCTTTGCATAACAAGCTCGCCACGATAAAACGACTGTGGGATCCGGCTAAAAAGCCCCTTTTCCTCAAGTGTGACCTTCTTCTCAAAGAAAACCAGCACATCGATGCAGTACTTCAAGTGGTCGACAGCGGACGAAAGCGGAGTTCCACCAGGCAACGCATCAAAAAAATTGATTGTATCTGGGACTACATCCAAGTCCGCAAACCCAGCGTAGGTCCCAGCATGACTGTTGCTACTGGTAGCACACGATGCACTCATCTTGTTGAGAAAAGCAATCAAATGGGGGTCCTGCAAGACGCTGTTCAGGTATTGCTCGACATGAAAGAACGCAGTTGCGCGATCAAATGTGTGCATCGTTGACTCCACTGTACGCAGCTGTCGAAGCTTGTCGAGGTGGGAGCGCAGGCGCTCGAGCCTTTGGGCCTCAAACTTGGCCGTTTGGAAGTCTAGTTGATGATCAATTTCCACATTATCGCCACAGCGTTTTGATAATGATAACCGTTTCTTCTCGATCGTCCACACTGTTACAAACGTCAGAACACCGTTTGTTAGTCGACTGACTGCCCAAGCAAAAATACATCGCAAACACACGAAACGCACCTTTCTTGACAAGAGTGTCAATTTCAAACTTTGCCGCCTCAAGTGACGATGATGCTGTTCGCAAAATATACTCTGAAAAGAGGTAGCGCTCCAGTCGGGCATACAACTCGCCCTTGTTCGACTCGATGTGTCGCATCTTCATCTCCTGCCGTTTCTGGGACGCCTCTGCACGCATTAGGTTCATTTCAAAGTTCACGAACGGCTCCAAATTTACACGGATGTGCTGCTTCTTCAGTAAGTTCTCGTACGTTTTCCGCTCCTCCAGCGTGGTTGCAGTTTCCTTCGTCGCGATGTCGGAACTAGTCGCTGGAACAGATGGGTATATGCTGCTGCGATGAGCGTCGGAAACCTTTGAGTTAGCTAGCGATGCTCGAACAGCCACACTGGCATTCTTCGCCGACACATTGGAGTCGACGCGGAGATGCGCACGAGTTACAGACTCGAGCTTTGCTGGATCCTCGAAGCTCACGGTGTGACGAAGTTGCTTTGATGATGTTGGTGACAGTGATGGAGCGGACGCCACTCGCGGTGTTTCTCGGTATGCCGCATAATCTTCATCAATCTCAAAATTGAGAGGAGCGGACGGAGCGGATGCACTTACCGCACTCGACACTTCGTCTGTCTCGATCATCACCGAATGGAATGCCAGTGGTGCTGTGGGTCTTGTAGGAGGTGGCTCGAGTTGAACTTTCTTGCTCGCTTTCTGCGGCTGAATGGGGTTCTCGAGGCTAGTGCCCTTGACATCACCATTCACCGCCTCCGCGTTCTCATCTTCGGATTCATGAAACATTGGGGGAGCCGACGGCGCCGCGATACCTGCTGCCAGTGTTGCATCAGCATTCATATCCTCGACTGTGTAGTGATCCGTCTCGTGCGCGTCGATGAAGTCAAACGCCGGAGCGCTCGGGCTAATCGCATCGAAAGGCGCAAACGCTGGTTCTGCTGCTGCTTCAGCCGGCGAATCCCCTTCAAGTTCAAAAGTTGGCGCACTCGGCGCTTTCAGAGACAGCGAGCCCTGCCTTTCCTCCCGAGTCGCAGCAGCGAACCCGCTGGGCTGCTCCACGGGTCCGTCGTCTCCCCTGTTGTGGTTGCCGGGAAACGACCCACTGGCCTCGGCAACCAGCAGTTCGTCCTCGCTCGGCCTCTCGTCCGCCGCGGCGCTGTCCGCGCCGAGAATCGCCAGCAGCGCTTCCTCGTTCTCCGCGATCTCGTCGTCCAGCCCCGCGACCTCAACGTCCTCGAGCGGCGGCACATCGCCCATGGCCTCCATGGCCGCCAGCAGCTCCGCGGGCACCGCGTCCGCCTCCAGCTGCTCATAGTGCTGCTCATTATGTTCATTATGCTGCTGCTCGTGCTGCTGCCGGGCCTTCTTGCGGGAGTGGCCGCGGCGGCCTTTCTTGCGCACGGCCTCCATCTGTGGCTCGCCTTGAGGCCCAAGGGCAGCCGCCCGGCCGGTCGCGGTGGGCGCGAGGCGGTCGCTCGCTCTCTGGCGCTCGCTGTGGGCGCGCGGCGGAGCGGGGGCGGCGGCGAGGAGCCGAGAGAAGCGAGAGAAGCGAGCAGCTTGGGCCGGTTGCCTTCAATGTACGCAGGGCCGGAAATGGGTCGGAAGAGCGGCTTCTTCGAGGGCATACAGACGGCAAGTGAGAGAAACAGCTTGCGGCTGGTAAGGGGAAGCCTGGAGCGGTCTAGATGGCGCTCCAAATGGAGTGGTGGGGCGACTCAACGTGATGAACCCAAGTTGAAGTAGTCAGAAAACGGTTTTCTTGGTCAGAACAGCAGCTACGCACTCGACACGCAGTTCATATCACCCGCAAGCGCAATCGTTCGCCATGGAAGCGAGCAGATCACGCTTGGGGAGGGCTCACACACACATACATCTCTCCCCATACTCACACATACATGTACAGCTTCACGCTTCGACTCGATCATTCAGCAGCCAGCCCCGCCGGCGATCTTGGCGCACTGCAGGCCTGGCACGAACGACATGAGCGTGATGGCCATCGAGTAGAGGAAGAGCACGGCGCCAAAGGCCACGAGAGCGCCGCTGGCCGACTTGGTGTACCCTCCGTAGATGCGAAGCTGCTGAGCGTCGAGCTTCTGCGCCGGCAGGAAGAAGAGCCCGATGAGCCCGAGAGCGTTGAGGCCAAAGTTGAGCACGAGCGAAAGCAGCACGTCCACGTGCGAGCTAGCGGCATCAGCCGCGACCTCTGCAGGGTCGTAGAAGTTGCTGCCTTGGAAAAGTCCGTTGGAGTTGGTGCCGACGAAAATTTGCACGAGGAAGTACAGCGAGATGGAGAGGCCGACCATTGCGCTCTCGGAACCCTCGAGGATGATCTCGGTCAACGGCACAATGCTCGTGAGGAAGCAGATCGCAGTTCCAACGCCCGTGCAAGAGTACAGCACTCGGAACAAGTACCGATCTCGGGCGATGTCGAGGCAGGTAAAAATCGCCGCAATCAAGTGGGGAACAATCACGAACACTGGTGCGACACCGAAGAACTGTCGCCACGGTCGGTTCATGAACGACCGCCGCCAGACGACCACAGTCAAGAGCGTGACGAGGCTGCTGATCAGCTGAATGGCGAGGTAGTTGTCCTTGTTAGCGCCGGACCAATTCTGCTCTACCGAAACCGAGTCGGAAAACGTAATGTTCAGGAACAGCGTGTAAAAGCACATGAAGACCAGCACGCGCCAGACAGCTTTTTGCTGGAGGATCTTCCAGAAGATGCGGCTTCTCACCTTGACGGACGTTGACAGCGAGTACGATTTCTCATTCCAGTACCGCCAAATGATCGGCAGCGGCGAAATCATCACGACCGCAAAAATCACAAGTGCGACGGCGAGTGGAACGTTGGTCGTGCCGTGCTCGCCACTCCCCCAGACACCGTAGACACAAACTTGTGCGATCAGCGTCACAATGTACCGGAAGATGAGATATGAAGCTTGGATGGCTCCTCGCGAACCGAGTGGCTCTCGTTGTGACAGTTCGATGACTCGCGTGTGAACACTCAAGTATGACATCAGGTTCCCCAGAGATGCAATCGCTGCAACCACGATGGCGGAAATGACGAGTCCAAGATTCGGGTTCGCTTTGTCGACGACACCGCTAAGAGCAGCCATCGCGAGAAAGCTTAATGTCGTCACGAGAAGACCCAGCATCATGTAGCTCTTGCGCCGCATCCCCATAATGGGGTAACAGTCAGACAGCATGCCAAAGAAAAAGCTGAAGACGAGAGGCATGGTGGTAAGTCGTTGTGCCGACACACTTTCCGTCGCCGACAAGCCAAATTGCATGTGCAGCAGCGGCTGCAGCACCGTGTTGAGGGCAGTCATGGAAAACACGGAGGAAAAAGTTGCCGCAATGAGCCCGAGGCACTCGATGGACCAAAAATTGACGGCGCCTCCCTTGCGGAGGCTACCGTACATCTCATGGTTGTAGAACTGGTGACCGGCGATGAATCTCGCGTCGGGGGTTTCGACTCTGCTGCTTGCACCGGTGGGTCGCTGAACATGATTCGACTGCTGCTCCAGGTCGCTCGCCGTCTCCGTCCCTGAGGGCGACTGGAACGTCTTGAAGCCTGGAGCACCGCTCATCTTGTCGTAGCCCGTCGCGTTGGGCCACATTCAGTGCAGCCGCGGCGTAAAGTCCTGCTCGTTGCACAGGCGGAAGTGACCGCTGCCGAGAGGTGAAATGCCATGGGATCAGGTCGAGGCCTGCCCTGGTCCACTGCCTCTCTCTCTCTCCGCATTCGCTCGGGTGGAAATCCACGGCAGCAGCTGTAAAGCGATCCTCTTGGCTTGGGAATAACGCGAAAGCGTCCAGCTGCCGCAGTTGACGCCCCACGCGGCTGCGAGTGCAGCCACCGAGGCAACTCAAAAGCGGCAGAGATGGAAATCAGGCGTGTACGCAACGCTGGCGTTCCTGCCGCCCCGCGCCTTTGCCTGCAGTGCCACAACGACAAATGGCGATCTAAAGCACATGGCAAGTGTTCTGGTCGCGGTTTTTGCCTATCCCCGTGGCTACACTTGTCGTTTTTGCCTTGCAAATGAGACTTTGGCCCAAAACCGATGACCACCATCCACACCTTGCCACTCTTGCGTGCTGCTTCAACACCTTCTGGCCAAGCTCCTCCGCTGATATCATCCCCCAATACAACAATGGCAATTGCTCGACGCAAGCTATGATAACAACAGTAAATCTCGATTGCATCGCTGATACATAATATTACGATTCACTTGCGGACTAGCTCCGCTACGACGACTTAGCTGCAGTCCGTGCCGCCGACGAGGATGGAGCACGCGGCGCTCGGCACGAACGACATGATGGTCACGATCAGCGAGTAGAGGAAGAGCACGAGGCAGAAGGCGACGATGCAGCCACTGGCGGCCTTGGTGAAGCCACCGTACATGCGGAGCTGCTGGGCATCCAGCTTCTGCGACGGCAGGAAGAAGAGGCCGATCCAGGCCAGCGCGTTGAGGCCGAAGTTGAGGAAGAGCGAGAGCAGCACGTCCCAGCGAGCACCCGACGTGTCGAGGGCGACCTCCTCCGTGTTGTAGTAGTTGGTGCCCTTGAAGATGCCGTACGAGTTGGTGTCGACGAAGATGTTGACGCAGCGCTGCAGCGTGAGCGTGAGGCCGATCAGCGCGCCCTCAGAGCCCTCCTGGACGATCTCGGTCACGGGCACGATGGTGTTGAGCAGGCCGATGCCGTCGGCGACGTACGTCATGGAGTAGAAGACGCGGTAGAAGTAGCGGTTGCGCACGACGTCGAGCGCCGTCATGCAGGCGACGAACAGATGCGGGACGATCTGGAAGAGCGGCGCCATGCCGAAGAAGAGCGGCCACTGGCGGTTCATGAAGAAGTAGCGCCACGTGAACATGATGCAGATCATGACGACGTCCGAGATGGACTTGACGACGAGCGAGTTGTCGCCCGAGGCGCCAGCCCACTTGCTGATGACCGAGGTCGAGTTGCTGAACTTGATGCCGAGGAAGAGCGTGAAGAACCAGATGAAGGCCAGGATGCGCCACACGGCCTTCTGCTGCATGATCTTCCACAGGATCTGCGTGCGGATCTTCATGGACGTGTTGAGCGAGTACACCTCCTCCTTCCAGTAGCGCATGACGATGGGCAGCGGGACGATCGAGACCACGCCGAGGATGACGAGGCAGGCCCACACGGGGATGTTGGGCTCGGCGCCCGTCCCGAGCATGAGGAACGTCATGACGGACGTGAACACGGACGTGTAGCGGCGGAAGATGAGGTACGCGGCCTGGATGGCGCCGCGGTCGCGCAGCGACTCACGCTGCGAGTACTCGATCACGCGCGTGTGCACGCAGACGTAGGTGATGATGCAGCCGATACTTGCGAGCGACACGAGGATGAGCGCGATGACGACCTCCCAGGTCTCGCGCGAGACGTCGGCGCCCTGTCCGTCAAAGTAGGCACTGAGGCCGGCGATGGAGAAGACGGCGACGGCGTTGAGGATGCAGCCGAGGATCATGTAGCCCTTGCGGCGCAGGCCCATGATGGGGTAGCAGTCGGAGAGCAGGCCGACGAGGAAGCTGAGCGCCATGGGGAGCTGCACGAGGCGGCCGACGACGACGATCTGCGAGGACGTGAGCCCGAGCTGCGAGTTGTACATGGGCTGCACGAGCACGATGAGCGCCTGGTAGGAGAGCATGGAGGTGAAGGTCGCGGCCGCGAGCCCGAGGCACTCGAGCGAGTACCAGTCCACGGCGCCGCCCTTGCGCAGGCTGCCGTACATCTCGTGGTTGTAGAACTGCTCGCCGGCCACGAAGCGCCCGCCGTTGTCCTCGAACGACCCGCGCTCGAAGTCGAGCGGCGACTCGTACGTCGTGAAGTCGAGCTTGCTCGGCGGCGGCTGGGGCACCACGCCGCTCACGGTCTTCATGGCTGCAGTACCGAGCTGTACGAGCGCTTAGCTTGGCTGGCTGTGAGCTTGCTGCAGACGCTCAAGGAGCAGTGGCCTGGAGCGTGCCGATCTTGGAATGAGCACCGCGGCATGGCGGCCAAGCTGCGAGCAGCTCCATCGGTCGAGTACCATTTGTACCGTACTTGCACACCCCGCCGTACTTTACGGACACCCGATAGTGAATCCAAGTCAAGGCAGGCGTCTGCACTGACTTCCTCGAGTCGGAATGCGGTGATGGGCGTACTATGCGCTGACAGCTGGTGGCGAACGCATACAAAGACGAGACTATCCGCTCGAAGAGCGCACTGACGCACGATCTCTTGGGGTTTGTATGATGAGGTGACATCACCGTAGCATTGGCACCTTGGTGCTTTCGCTTTCGCGCCACCGCTTGCTCAGCCAGCCGCGGTGACTTACGTCGCTGTAACAAGCAGCTTGGCGGCGTCTCCTTGCAGCTCTCGCCCTTCTTCTCGTTCTCAGATCCTTTGCTCAGAGCAGAGTGGCACGCGGTGCCTGCAGACAACAACTTGCAGGCAGGCAGGAAGGCAGATCCTCCAGGCTACACCAGGACAGGATCGTTGATGAGGATCATCCCGAGCAAGCCTCGAAGCCATGGAGCACGCGGCGAACCCTGGAGACGTAAAGAAGCTCCATGGCACGCAGAGGCGGCGACCATAGGCATGGAGAGGACCCTGCCTCGTCGCTGCTGGATTGCTGGCGCTCAGTCACGCGGTTGACCAGCAGTCAGCTCAACAGGTCGTCTGGCGTTCAGCATACTGAGCGAAGCCATCACAATCCAATACCCCGGTGCCGACCAGCTTCCGCCCTTCTTGTGATCTGTATTCGATGCGTGGACTTGAGGTGTTAGGTTTCGATGTGGCAACAGCTGGCGGATGTCGCGTCGTCGTGACGTCGTAAAGCGGACAGTGGAGATGGGGAAGGATGCACCAGTGAAGTGCCCTCAACCTTTCAGTCCCCCAGCTGGCAGCTACCTCAACGCGTCGTGTAGGTTTCCCCTCGCCTTTCCGCTGTCGATTCTGCAAGTCAAGAGCCGTTTCGATGAACTTTGTCGATGCGAATCGGTGCTTGTTGCCTCACTGCGAGACTGAATTTCTCCACGAGCGCATTTAACAACTGTCAGAGGGTAGAACGCGTTGCAGTTGAAGATCTAACCCATGTATTTCGCTGCGCTGCCATTCGTTGCATCTAGAAAAAGTCGCTGGCCTTGGCTCGGCGCTTCTTGCCGTCCGAAGCTTTGCTCTTGCTGCTCTTGCCGCCCTTGCCGCTCTTCTCGGAGGTCGCGGCCGCCGCCTTCAGCACACCCTTGACGTCAGCGTCCTTGGGCACAGCGTCCTTCTTCGCCGACGCCTTCAGCCGCTTCACCGACAGACTGTGCGGGAGCGCCTTGTTCTTGCCGAACGTCACCTTCTTGGCAGGCGTACTCGGCTCCTCGGCCTCTACCTTGGCGTCGCTCTCGGCCTTGCGCTTCTTGGCGGCCACCTTTTTCTGCGACTTGCGACTTCGCTCGCAGTGGCCGCATACATCCTTGCCCGGACGCAGCAGCTTCTTGCCGAAGCCACCGCAGCCCGCACACCGCTGGAACTTGATGCCGCTCTTGGTGATGCTCGCGACCTTGGGCTTCTTCTCTTCCTTGGGCTCCTCGGACTTCTTCTTGCCCTCCTCAGCAGTCTTGGCCTTCTTGGGTTCTTCAGCTGACTTGGCCTCCTTCTTCTCGGCCTTTGACTTCTTCTCCTTCTTGGGCTCCTCAACAGCCTTGGCCTTCTTTTCCTCCTTCTTGGGGGCCTCGGACTCCTGTTCCTGCTTCTTGGCCTTCTTCTTCTTGGGCTTCTCCGCCTCCTCGTCTTGCTTGGCCTTCTTCGGCGACTCCTTCGAGGTTTCCTTCGCCTGCTTGGCGTCCTCCTTGGCATCCTTTTTGGACTTCTTCTGCTTTTTTTCGGGCGCCTCCACCTGAGGCTCCTCCTCCACTGCTACCTTGTCCTTCTTCGACTTCTTCTGCTTCTTGGCCGGCGGAGCCTCGTCCACCTTCGGTTCCTTCTGCTCTTCAGAAACAGGAGTGGCCTCGGTATCCGTCTGCTTCCGCTTCTTTTTGTTCTTCTTCTTCTTCTTTTGCTCGCTGTCCGCAGCAACTTCAGCAGGTAGCTCAATCGTTTCATCCTCGTCGGCGTCCGGCATATCCTCATCATCGGCAGCCGGTTCCTCCTGCGAGACCTTGAGCGAGTCCGCCTCGGTGACGGCAGCGAACTTGGAGTAAAGGCTGTAGAGTGCTGAGCGGTTGCGTTCCGCCGTGTCCCTGTCATTCGAAGACACCTGTTAGTGCTGTGCAACGCAGCTTTCTGCTGCCAACAGAGACCAACGTACTCGGCCGCCGCGATCGCGAAGATCCGGTGCTGCACGCGCGCCAGATCAACGTTCGGGAACACCTTGGTGTCCTCCGCACTGTCCTCGTCCGTCTCGTCGTCCTCGCTCTTTTCCTCCTGCTTGCCGAACTTGTACTCGCTCAGCATGGGCCTGCCATCGTGTCGAAACATAGGTCAGTCTCTCGATCTGCAAGTCACACAAGTAATCCCAAGCTACACCCACAGGAAGACGAGCTCGCGCACGCGCTGGAAGACCGACTTATCGTACTCGGAGCTGAGCAGCGTGAAGAAGGGCTCGAGTAGCAGCAGGAAGGCGCCCGTGGGCACCGAGTCGCCCACGGCGTTGCTGATCTCGGCCAGGTACAGGTCGGCGAGGTGCATGCGCAGGCCGTTGGGACGCTGGCTGACGACCTCGGTGGAGAGGATGGAGACGAACTCGCTGACGGCGGCGCGCGCGAAGCTGTGCTTGGCGAGCATCACGAGCGTCTGGCGCACGAACTGGCGCACGAGGTCGTAGAACTTGTCGAGGCGCAGGCCGTCGAGGCCGTGCCACTCGCGGTGCATGGTCCGGAAGAAGCTGTGCACGAACTCGAGCGCGAGCGCGCGCGAGGGCAGCACGTGGACGAGCCCCGCGAGGTTCTGCGCGAGCTCGAGCTGCACGGGCCGCTTGTCGCTCATCCACATGCAGTAGAACAGCGCCTTCCACAGCTTGTCCCAGTCGAGCGCCGTCCACGCGCGCTTGTGCGCCAGGTACTTGCTCAGCTTCTTCAGCGCCTGGTCGCGGTACTTCTTCTCCGTGTGGGCCAGCCGCTGCCCGAAGCGCGACGCCACCGCGCTCGCCTCCGCCATGTCGATCGATCGATAGCACTTCCAGCTAAGTTGCTGCTTGCTGCTGTTGGAGGTGGCGAGTGACTGGCGGAAGCGGTGCGGACTACCCGGTAGCCGTTATTTGCCTACCCAATAGTCATTCCAGCCTCATGTTATCTACCTGGAAGTCGCAAAATCTTCGTTGCCTTGCGCCTGTCTTCTGATTCGAAGCTCTCACAAAGCTGCATGGTGGCGACGGGCCGAGGAGGGACGCGCATGGCCGAGCACGCAGCGGCGCTGAGCGTGTCGCTCTCGCCGTTCCTGCCGAGCTCCGTGGAGGACGAGGACGCTCTACACCAGCAGCAGCAGCAGCCGCAAGCGCAGCGGCGGCCGGCGGCCAAGCGCGGCGTGCGCTTCGAGGCGGCGGCCGAGCCGGCCTTCCAGCCCACGCACGCCGTCTTCACGCCCAGGCTCGCCGACTCGGCCGCGCTGCGCTACCGCAAGCCGGACGACCGCGTGCCGGGGCTGGCGCCGCCGCCGGGCGCGGGCGCGGGCTCCACGCTCGCGCAGCCCAACTACGACGACTTCCTGCGACGCGTGAGCGTCGTGCTCTACCAGCACCTGCGGCGGTGCGAGAAGCGCCACCGAGAGCAGCGCCGCTCGGCGGCCGCCGGCGGGATTGATGGCGCCGTGCAGGAGGAGCGAGCGCCGGAGGAGGAGGAGGAGGAGGAAGGGGCCGTGGAGCAGGCACAGCGCACGATTGAGAGCTCATTGCACGCCGCGGACGCCGACGGGGAGCTCGCGATCCACGAGGTCTTCCGGGAAGAGCACTTTGTGACGCCCCAGTACCAGTACACGTTCCTGCGCGTGCCCCGCGTGCACCCGCTGACGGCCTTCGCGCTGCGCAAGGTCTCGGCCAAGCGCCACGTGCCCAGCGTCGACGAGATCTTCCGCTTCTGCAAGCACCTGTTCAACCAGGCGCAACTCAGCGCAGAGTGCTCCATTGTGTGCCTCATCTACATCGAACGCCTCATGGAGCAGGCCGGAGTGCCGCTGCTTGTGGCGACGTGGAAACCCATCGTGCTCTGCGGGCTGCTACTCGCCTCCAAGGTGGGATTGGCAACAATGATTTGTGGGGATCATTGCTCTAACGGAGCTACCTAATTGTTGACCGTCAGGTGTGGCAGGACCTCAGCTCATGGAACGTCGAGATCAGTTCCATCTACCCGCAGTACTCGCTGCACGCAATTAATCGTCTCGAGCGCCTCTTCCTTCATCATATCCAGTGGGACCTCTACATTTCCGCTTCCGTGTACGCCAAGTACTACTTTGCGCTGCGTTCCCTGACCGAGAAGAAGGATTTCCGCCGCCGCTACAATTACACCATGCGCGTCGACCCACCCAACTCGCGCCGTCTCGAAGAGCGCAGCGCCGCAGTCAAGCACGAGCTGTACTCGCGCAGTCTCTAGGTACGAACAAAGTAAAAGTGTATGCATAAATTGATGTGATAGCCTAGGACAGCGTGATTTTATCCGCGTTGGCGCGGTAGTCGACGCGTCGCTTGACAAGCTCAAGTAGCGTCGACCGACCAAGAGCAGCAAGTTTCCCGTCGCGGACGAACCCACCGACGTTCTCGGGCGGAAGGGCAAATGCGTTCGCAACCTCGTGCAGCACATCGAATGCGTCGTCCACAGCTTGGAGAGCATGAGGTCCTGCCGCAGCCTTCCGGAAAACGCCGCGGAAGGCTGATACGTCCCGCAGGAGCATGCACGCGCCATCGGCGTCGAACTTGAAGCGCAATATGTGCTGGAGGTAGACGTCTTTGAAGTGTGCGGCCGATACAGCCAAAAACCGCTCGCGATTTTCTTCCATCTGGCGATAGTATTCGCGTGAGCTGCCATCAAAATCTCCATGCTCGTTGCCAATAGGAACAAATATACCGTACCAGAACTGCACATGCAGCGGACAGTAGCGGCTGTAAGAACTCTGACACACGCCTGCACGCACGAGAACTCGCAAGCGACAAGTTGGCTTCGCTGCCCACGAAATCAGCCTTTTCTTGCTGCGAGGTCAGCAGTGCGGTGATATCCTTGTCAACAACAGTGAAGACAAGAACAAGCCCGCGGGTTACGAGTGATTCGAGCTTGTCGAGCTGCTTCCGTTTGCTCTCGTAGCAAATGCTGCATCTCGGCACAAATACTAGATCAGGTGAAAGCCAGAACACAGGTATCATCTAGTGTCCACTTACGTGAGCTGCGTTGGCGCATCAGTCTGTGCAGGTGCCAACACTGTCTCAAAGGCTTCGTCGAGCAAGTCTATTCGTCGAAGCACCATCTGCAAAGTACGATGAGTCGTTATACTCGCTGACTTCGATCATTGGAGGCTCATACCTCCAAGACTTGGAAGAACTGCTTTGCAGCCTCTGGCGATGTGTATGGGTCTTGCAACAAGTCGTTTCCCAACGCAGCAAGTTTCTGCGTATAAAGCTGCCATTAGCATCAAATCAAGCCGAATCTCAATCACAACATCCTTACCCCGACGTAGTCGTCGCCGCAGCCGTTGATAAAGGTGGAAAAGAGCTTGGTCAGAAGCTCTCCGCGCAGCTCACTCTCGCTTTCGAGCACCACATTGCATCGGTCGACTGCTGTTTTCAGCGATGCCAGAAACCTATCGGGTGCGTCGGTATCTTCCGCGATAGCCTTGAGCGACTCAAAGTAGAGTTGAGACCACTCGACGAGTGATACGGCACCACCGCCACCACTGTCGACGCTTGTGGTTGAAGCAGCGGAGACCAACTGAGTCGATGACACTGACGACGGCACGGACGCGGAAGACGCCGAAGAAGACGCAGCATTCTTGCCTGCTTTGATGGCCGCAGCCTTCTGCCGAGCTGTCAATTGTTGGGGAAAGCGTACTCCGGCCACGACATCACGGCATGACAGCTGCAGAAGCTCAAGCTCCGTGCGGAAGTATTTCGGTCGATGGGCACCAAACAGCGAGTGTAGCTGCAGGCTCAAGAACGTCTGCATCCGCTCCTTCTCGCCCGCGCGGTCGACCTCACTGTCCTCACTCTGATTATCAACGGGGTCCTCCTCACTTTGCCCCTTGTGAACATCGATCTGCTCGATGGCTGCGGCAAGACTGTACGTTCGCTCGTAGGCACCGCACAGCAACGTCACGTACTCCTCGCCAGCTTGAGACCGACGCGAAGACGACGAGGTTGTAGGAGACGTGGGCACATCAGCATGCTGCAATGCGGCAGCCGCACTCGCACTCAACACTTGGTCGAGAGATGCGAAGACGCCAAAGACGGGGTCATTGAAGAGCCGCTCGATGAGCAGTTCTCGAACTGCTCCAGTCGCATTAGCTGGGAACACGCTCTCGATGACAGCGAATTGGTCGCGGCACACGCCGCGGATGGCTTCGCAGAGCCCCTCGAGGTCCACCAGTGGGTCGTCTCCAGCGTTTCTTCTGCTTGTCAATCGCCATGTTGTTAGCTTTCTCGCTCGCCCAAGGGAATCAGAGAACATACCCCGCTAGCCGATCCTTGATGACGTTCCAGACGAACCGGTCGGCCACTTTGTCCTTGTCGTTGAACTCGATCAGCGAGGCTGCACACGCTCGCATCTCCTTAAGCCGAGCCCGCTCCTGCGCGTCTGAGAACGCGTCAAGCAGCTGGCTCTCGATGATCTGGCTGAGCCTCTCGACCTCGGCCACCGCTCGCGAGAGCGCCGGCGACGTGAGCTCGCTGGAGAAGCCCCGCATGCGCTTCATGACCCTCGCGGCCTCGTGCAGCTGCGTCGGATCCCGCAGCGTTCTCACTAGTCGACTGCTGCTCGAGGTGTCGCCGGGCGCTTCGTTGAGCGCCATCAGCGCCTCCATGAGCTCGTCGGTCTCGAGCACTCGCGCTCGCTCGCCGTCCAGCCTCGCCAGCTTGTCTCCCACGAGCACCGCCGCGGCGCTGACCTTGGAGAACCGCTCCTCCAGGTCCTCCATCTGCCCGCAGATGTGCTATCTCCATGTCTATTAGCTCATCAAACTGCTTTACTTAAAGCTGAAGCTGGTTGAGCTGCACGTACGCCCAGCAGCTGCTCGGGGCTCCGCAGTGCGTCGTGGTAGGCAGCGCCCGCGCCCGCGCTCTCGCCCTCGAGCGCCGCGATGCGCGCGCCGACGGCCCCGCGGTGAGTCTTGAGCCGGGCGATGGCGTCCGCCAGCACCGAGTGCAGCGCGTCCATGGCGCGCGTCTGCTGCGAGAAGGCCGCGAGCCGCGCCGCGGGCCCGGAGGCGCCGCCCGCGGGCCACGCGCTCGCCAGCAGTTCGTCCACCATGGCCTCGGCGTCGTACGCCACGCCGCCCGTGGACGCCAGCAGCCGCTCGAGCTCCGCGCTGCGCCCGAACATCCCCGCTGCCGCCATGCTCGACGAGCGATGCGATCCAAATGAACAGTCGCGGTGGAGGTGGACTACTACGGAGCTCATCACTTCAACTTCAACATGGCTACATTCGTCTACCAGCAATGGGTTCGTGACTCCTGTGCAGTGGAAGTGGCATGAAGATGCCAGCTTCGCTTTACGGCGAGAGCATGGCTGACAGGGGAATGGGGACGAGGTGCGATTTATGACATCATGCACTCAGAAACCACATTGCTCGCCTTGTCTTCATTATGATGCCTGCATCGCTTTCCGCACGGGCTTTTCCAAAACTCTTCCGACGAGTTGTTATCATTCTTACATGCGGCGGACTCAAGCAACGCAACTTTACATTGCTGAATGCTGTGGTAGTGGCAATGTGAAGGTGCTCTTTATCGGTCGAAGGACCTATCCATACTAGACGTCATCTTGAGCCACTCCGCCAGTCTTCAGCAAAATGATCTATGACAAAGGTTGCTCTCTCGCCGCTGGAATACTGGCTGAAGCTTTATGTTGACCGTGAATTGACCGTGAAAAGTTTGAAACTCGGCTGTATGAATCATATGTATCGTTATCGAAGTTGAGGCAATCCCTCTCACGCTAATTCACGGCGACCTTGAAGTCGCGCCGTAAATAGCGGATGATCACCTGTCGTATCGACAATCAATTGCTTCACCATCATGTTGAAGATGTGTGTCGCAATCATAGCGCTGGCGCGCCGCAGACCCTGAAGGAGGTTTTACTGCCGGCCGACCAATTCAAGCCCCTTCGTTCGTTCAGCTTGAACTCATTCTCGAACTCGCCTCGTCCGACTCAAGACCCCACCACCAGAACCACCAGCCCAAGAACCATGACCAAAATCGCCATCATCTACTACTCGACTTACGGCCACGTCGCCAAGATGGCCGAGTCCGTCAAAGAGGGCGTCGAGTCCGTCGAGGGCGTCACCGCCACCATTTACCAGATTCCGGAGACTCTCCCCGAGGAGGTTCTGCTGAAGATGCACGCCCCTCCCAAGAAGGACCACCCGATCGCTACTGTCGACACGCTCAAGGAGGCGGATGGCATCCTGTTTGGCTTCCCGACGCGCTTCGGCTCGACTCCGTCGCAGATCAAGGCGTTCTTCGACGGCTGCGGTGGTCTGTGGGCCACGGGTGCTCTCATCGGCAAGACGGCCGGTATTTTCTTCAGCACGGGCACGCAGGGCGGTGGTCAGGAGACGACGGTTTTCTCGTCGCTGCCATTCATCGCCCACCAAGGCCTGACTTTCGTGCCGCTTGGCTACCGCACGAAACTCATTACCAACATGGAGGAGCTGCACGGCGGCTCCCCGTGGGGCGCAGGTACCTACTCGTGCAGCGATGGCTCGCGCCAGCCGTCGAAAATTGAGCTCGACATTGCCAAGGTGCAGGGCGAGTCGTTCGCGACGGTGACCAAGAAGCTCTCAGCCTAGACGTTCGTCGAACTGAGAATCACGATACCATAAACAGCCTGCATTGCTGTTGAAATTCAACACCATCGATTTTCATAGGCTTGTCATCACGATTTGTCTCGGCAGCGGTTTGCTGTGCTTGGTTGTCTTTCACAAAAGCTGATCCATTCAGAAAACAAAACGTTGGCTTCCTTTTGTCTGGTCTTCCCGCTAGCAGTGTGATGGTTGGCTGTGCGGAGAAACTACTCGAAACTATCAATTCGCCGCAAATGTACTGCTTGACAAGGAAACGAACCAGGGTGGGTTTCCTCCAGGCCTCACAAGCAAATCTGCTTCAACTCTACTTGAAGCGCTATTTGAAACAGTCAAAGCCCATAAGCGTTGGCTCATGCAACACCAATTCTGCTTTGACTTGGCTCACAATCAACCAAGGGGATCAATTGTCTTGATGTTGTAGTAGATAGCAGCTTCGAGAGCTGAATCTTAAACTCTGCATCTCAACGCACACGTGTAGATCACGCAACTTCGTGGTGCTCGATCGACATGCCAAGCTGCCGCAATTCTTCCACAGAGCCTTGGAGTCTCGATCGCTCGGCACTGCTGCTGAACAGCTCCGCCGTCATTCGCAATGATCTAAAGGAAGAGAACTGCTGTGATGTGAGCATCGCCACAGCATCACTTATAACTTTCTTGTGACACGAAGGAGTCAGTGGTAGGCTCGTGCAGCGAGAAAGCTTAGCGAGCGAGCGTCGCGCCATCGCACCACTTGCACAAGGAGTTGTTGGGACACGAGCCCAACGTCGCGGCGATGCACAGAGATGTCGATCACGGACATCCCGGAGAGCTGCGGAATGTTCGAGCATGTGCCGTCGTGTGATCCGTGTATGTAGCGTGGTGAGGCTTCATCAAGGCCTCATCAAACTTGTGCGACAATTCTCCGGGCGCCTTCCAGAAGAGGCATCCTCCTCAATGATCGGGGCCAAGGCAAACACGACAATCTGAAGCACTCGACTCAAATGGAAAGATTCAAACCCGTCGGGTGTGCATCGCCGAGAAGCATTCCTCATGAAGCACCATGAAGCCCCTCGAGGTCTTTCCATACCTTGGGCGACGCGTCACTTGATGGCGAAAATTCCCAATCTCAGCGCCGGTGACTCGCGTCCGTCCGCTTTCCATTCATCCCGCACCCATCCGAAGTGATGGGCCGATCGTTTCCCCTGACGCCACGCACGCCACGCACGCGGCTCCTCTCCGGTCGCGTCGGCCCAGAGCTCCGCGTGACCTCACGAGTCCGAGATTCCAGCCTCGAGCCAATGGGTCGCATGAGCAAAAGAGGACAAAGTGCGTGGCAGCATGCCACGTCGGCCGCGGCGGTCTCCGAGCCGCCCACGTCGGCGACCTGATTCCAGGTCGTGCCACGCAGAAGACCGGATTACAATTCCGTTTTTCCACAGAAGCGTCGGTGTCAAAGCGGACGTCGGACCGCAAAGCTGGCTCAGCCAGCTGGCTTGTTGCAACCGCGCGCTCTTCGCCGCTTTGTTGACGGCGCGCACCGCTGCTGGCCGCGGCTGGAACCGGAGGCATCGCGGTCTCATTGGGAATTTGTATGGGGCGAACTATCTTCAGCGTAATGCCGCGGTGCTGGCACAGCTGTGTGCACTGTGCAGCAGCAGGGCCTAAGGCTCGGCTCGGGTGTGACAAGCCTGCGAGCCACTCGATTCGCGCGTTTGTTACGTGCGAGTGGACTGCCCAAACGAAACTGGAGATCTTGGGGTTTCGCGCGCTGCTTCAGGGTGATCTCATGCGCCAGGATTCCGAGGCGCCGCATAAAGCCACGGACACTGGATGGGTGGATGAAGTATCGGATAGATAGAGATCGGAAATGTGTAGTGGACGTGTGAGGCCGTGATTGGATGCATGCGCATGGTGTCGGTATCCTCGAGAGAATGAATCCCTTGACGTAGCGTTGGCGCATGTGTTTGTGTGGAAAAGCACCGGACGCGGACCACGTGGTTGAAGCGTCGTGCGTCACCCCACCTCTCGAGGCGATCCACTTTTCGGCCGCTTCGAGCTTCGAGCCCTCGCACAGTAGGCTTCAGCCGTTCTCTTTTTTCGTCCAAGGCCCACGCTCGACTGGCGCCTGCAGGCATCTCGTGTCGTCGTCGCCCCCACGCCAGACAGGGGAAAAAGCAGGCTTGATGGCCATCACTACACATTAGAGTCCGGCGACACAACCCGCGCCCACTTTTCAAAGTTTTATAACTCAAAATAAACCTCCCAGGTTAAATCCGTTTTTCCGCGTCCGGAACGGTACTGCTGCAGTCGTCCCGTCGCCCCAGAGCTTCCATCCGCCACTTCGCGACTGGCCGGCCTGGCAGCAAGAATCGCTGAGCTTGAGCCTATTAGCTGCTAAGCTGGCGAATGGGCTCGACGACGGCCGCCATGGACGACGAGGGCGCGCACCCGGTCATGGACCTGGACGCGGCGGCCCGGCGGCGGCTGCTGGCGGCCACCAAGCGGCCGCGCGTGGACCGGCTCGGGTCCACGGGCTCGTCGCCGTACTCGTCGGCCACGTCCGTCTCGTCGGCGCAGGGCATCACGGGCGTCGACGAGCTGCCGCTGGACCTGCCGGCGCACTTGCGAGACCACGTCGTGTCCGTGCGGTCGCGGCCTCAGGCGCTGGAGGACGCGCTGCTGCCGCCGATTGAGCACGCGCGCGCGCCCATGCGCATCCCGCTGCTGCCCGAGAACATGAAGATGGAGCCGACGCCAGGCATCAACTCGCGGCGGGAGACCAAGCGCGTGATCGTCTGCGGCGCCGGGATTATCGGGCTCACCACCTGCTACTACCTGGCCAAGCAGGGCCACGAGGTGCTCTGCGTCGAGAAGGAGCGCTCCGTGGGCACGCAGGTCAGCCTCTGCAACGGAGCCTTCCTAGACCCAGCGCTGTACTCGTCCTGGTCCGACATCGGCCTGCTCAAGAAGGGCATACGGCACTCGGCCGCCAACGCCACGGCTGGAGGCAAGAAGCCCGCGGCCGCGGCCAGATTCCGAGCCAACAACAGCGGAGCTCCAGCCGCCAGGGCGGCAGGGGAGGACGACGAGAACGCGCTGCTCCCGCCAGAGCCCAACACGGCCGTCAGGGTCCCTGTGAGGTCTGCGGCGGCCGGTGGAGCGGCCAAGTGGCCCGCCAGGGGCAAGCCCATGAAGGTCGAGATGTCGGCGCTGAGAGACACCAAGTTCTGGAAGTGGGGGCTGCAGTTCTGGATGAACTCCAAGAAAACCAAATCGAACGAGCACGGCCGTGCCATCCGGGAGCTGGGGTTCTACAGCATGCTTAAGCTCAGGGAGCTGCAGGCGCAGACCAAGAAGGGCGAGATCGACATGGACCAGACGGCGCAGGGCACGCTCGAGGTCTTCTCCAGCTCGCAGGAGCTGGAGATGACGCTCGAGTCCGACCGCAGCGCACACCTCGAGGAGCTCGGCATGGACCTGCAGCCGTTAAATGCTACTCAAGCTGCTAACCTTGAGCCAGCACTCAAGCCAGGAATCTACGGGCCTGGCGCGGTTCTCTCGGCCTTCGGAACCAACGGCGACGTCCACAAGATGTGCCAGTCGCTCTACCGCCTGTGTCTGCGTCAGGGCGTCATGTTCCGCTTCAACACCGAGGTTGCCCATATCCTCACCGACAAGACGACAGTCATTGCGCTGCAGACGCGACGAGGGTCGCTCATTGAAGGCGACGAGTTTGTGCTTGCACTCGGCAACTCGACTGCTGCTGTTGCGAAGAGGGCAGGCATCAAACTCGCCATTTACCCGGTCAAGGGCTACGTGCTGTCTGTTCCAGTGAATGACCGCTTCCGCGCCCCCATTCACAATATCTACGCCGGTGGCCACGCGCTGGTGTCTCCGCTTGGTCGTGTGCTGCGAATCTCGGGTGGTGTCGACTTTGGCAGCAGCAAAAAGTCGGACAAGGACAGCAAGTCTCGCTACGACTGGCTGCTGAGTCAGGCCAAGGCACTTTTTCCGGAAGGATACATGGACGTGAGCAAGATGACGACGCACACTTGCTGGCGGCCGGTAACGGCCGACGACGTGCCGCTCATCGGCCGCACGAAGATCCGCAACCTGTACGTGAACGCTGGGCACGGATCGAAGGGTTGGACGTTGTCGTTCGGCTCGGCCGCGTTGATCGCAGATGAGATAAGCGGGCTGAGGCCACAGCTGGACATGAGCAAGTTCGCACCCGACCGCTTCGGCTTTTTCGGTTGAGCGAGAAAGCTGGAGGCGGTCATACACAGCCTGTGAACCAGGTACGTTTGTAGCATGACGGAGGGTCATATTAGAGGGTTCAGCAGTTAGAGGATAGAGGCGACGTGACCTGCGCGAGCGACAAAGCAGACATGCGAGATGGCGGGACGGAGGACTGTGAACTGTGGACCGTGCTGAGTCTGTTCGGTGGTCGTGAGTGCGTTGAATGTCCTGCCAGCCGCGTCATCCGCTCGCCTGCTGCGTTGCTCGAGCAGGTATCTTAAGATTATTTCAGATGTGCTTTTGTTTTACTTTGAAGAGTTAGTAGTTGAGTTTCTTCAAGGCATTTTCAGTCGTGTCCTTCATTCGGACGATTTCAAAGTGCGAGCCAAGATATCTCGGCGTCCAAGTGTGCGCGAGCAACAGAAATCCAACCAGTAAGGACTAACGGTAGAAGCTGGTTGCGGCCAAGATCAAGAGCGGATCGGCAGGCTGCATACTGGTCCCGTGCCAAGAAAATGTCGAGCGGTGGGCGATTATCGTCAGTTGTCTCCATAGCTTGCTCAAAGTTTTGAACACGAGCTCGAACGCACTCGACCACAAGGGCCTCGCCTTCAGCCAAAGCCGATCGCAGCATTGAGTCTTGGTACCGAAGCGTAAAACCATCGAGTTGGTCATCTGTCAGCGCCGCTATCGCTTTAAACGAATTTACACCAGCCAATGGGAAAGCACTCGAATCGTGCTTTTCAGTTGGAAATGCGCCTGTCAACCGAGCAAGGTGACGGACCTGACGTTTCAAGACATCGACGCGTTTCTGAGCTTGTGAGTGCGTCTCAAGCAACTTGGCCATGCTTTCAGTGATACCAGTGAGCGTAGGCGGCTCGTCATGGCTTTGATTCCCGTGGTCATCGTTGCACGTTCCACCCGAAGCTCCCAATACAAGTTCACGCATGTCTCCAAGAAGTTGCTCGAGTTGGCAAGCTTGCAACACCTCTTTTGTCGTCGTGTCGTCTTGGTTGCTTCCTTTTACTTCCTGGTCAAGGCGCAAAAGGTCGATGGGACGGATACGATCGCCTCTACGCTGTCGAGGTAGCGTGCCTCGGCACTGCTTGTAGTGCTCGCGAATGGTCCCACGCAAGTCAACAGCAAAGTCGCGAGGCTGGTTGTCGACACGTTTGCGAGACGGAGGTAGCTCTGGAATGCCCATGATCTCATCGCATTGCGTGCTTTGGTCGGAGGTTGGCTTTGGAATGTCGACAAATTCCCAATCCAGAGGCTCCTCGGGAAAAATTGGTCCACGAGGGTGGCTATCACTTGCTGAATGGGATCCGGCTGTTGATTCCAATGCAGGCTGTGAAGCATTCAGAATATCCCATTTTACCGGGACTGGAGTCTGTAGCCTAGATTTCGTCTCGCTACCTTGCTGAGCCATCTCGTTCTCGGAAGCAGAACGTGATTGAACTTGAGCATCGTTTGATATGCTTGGACTCGCCTCAATCTCAATCGATTTTTTGTTGCGATCAGTATGTGGTCTCAATTCTGGGCTCGGATCGATTACTGGAGTTTGTTCTAGCTCAGTGGCCGCAGACGAAATGACGACAAATGAGTCGCGCTCATCTTGTGGCGCTTTGCGGAGTGGACTGGCACTGGCGAAGCTCTGCTCAACAGGCACATTTGTTTCCGCTTTGTTTGCCACAACAGTCGTTTCTTTGATGGACTCGTTGAAAGTTGACGCCAGCAACGCGTTACCAGACCCGGCGACGTTGAAGAGAAAGGATTTGAGCTTGTTGTTTCGGACCGGGATCTGACGCTCCGGGAGTGGGGCAACAGGCTCAGGACTTGATACACTTGGAGTCGGTGAAGCCGGTGGCTTTGGAATCGGTGCATTTACTGTTGCGAGGAATGACTTCAATGCGAAGTTCTCAATCTTTACACCAGCACCAGCGCGCGGGGTTTGCAGCCGCGATGGAGGAGACTGCCGGCGAACAAATTCACCAACAGCGCTTGGCTGGCGCAGAAGCGTTGGCGAGCTGTTTAGTTTATGAGTGGTGTTTGTGTCACTTGGAGATATTGACTGCGAGTCGGATTCGTCAGAGCAGTCGCTACTTGTGCGACTTTTCTGCTCAAGATCATCTTTGCTCGACGACGTTTCTCCTACACAGTGCGGTATCTCGACAACACTAGCTTTGCTAGAAATGAATATGGGGTCAGGCTCGACCGTACTCTTCAGTGGCGTCGATTCCAGACTTGAAATAACTTCTACGTTGTCTGCATGACAAGCCATGATAACCTGTTCTTCTTTCTGTGGCTCATTCCCCTCTGAAAGTTTAGTTTTCTCAGCAAACAGCTTGAAGGTAACAGTGGACTTCGAGGACTGCCGCTTTGGTGGCGCTGGAGCGGGAGCTGAGGTTGTGTTGGCCGTATTGGTGGGAAGCTCTAGCTTTCCCGTTTTATCAATCGAGTGGATGCGAGGGCGAGCTAGCAATGATGGCCGCTTGGCAACCAGCGCTAACTTGGTATTCTCTTCAGTTTCGGCTGCATTCTGACTCTTACTACGCAAGAGAACGGCAGGTTTAGCGCTTTGGACTTGTCCTTGGGACTTCGATCGACTGCCTGGAGCAAACTCGGGCGAACCCGAGCTTTTCGGCATACGTGACGTAAACGAGGGTTGGACCAGCTTGGACGGCGGCGCCCGTGTCGACGGACTACTAGGCTTCTTTGGAGTTGTAGCGCGAGCAACCGCCTCGACAGATGCGGCAGTAGCCATGTCGAGCTGATGCTTGAGCATCATGATCTGTTCCTGAAGCCTCGTAATCTCGATCTCACTAGCAGTTCGGGCTAGCGTCCGACGAGGGCTTACAGCGGGGTTAACTGGAGATCCCGCTTCACTTGGACACAGCGCCTCAACATTTTGCTGTGCTTTGTTTTGGATACCACGTGCGCGATCAGCATATCGGAGAGTGCACAGTGTTTCGCTGCTATTCGATGTGGCTGGGGATACGCACGCACTACCGTCGAAAAAAAAAAACAATAAATAGGTAAGCCATGAGCAAAGCACTTTGCTGCATGCAAAGGACACCCACTACGCACATGAATAGAGACATCGAGTTCCCGCCCAGTGCATCACGCAGCAACCGAGTCAGCTTGGATGCTCGATACGGCACAAATGACACCGTGTCTCCATTAGCTCCACTCGAATCAATACTTCTCCGGCGTTTCTGTCGTCCTTCACCCAGCACGTTGATGACGTTTCCTAGCGCAAGCAAACCGACTACCATAGATGCAAGCGTGTTAGGAATTGCCGTCTCATTCAGAGAGGCTGATCGTACGTACCGTTGATCTGGATGCTCTCAGTCATGCACATCCCTTGCACATTTGTCTTCTGCAAACGCTCACTGCCTGCCAGATCTACGAATGTAAGTTTGGCGTTCTTGATGTCCGCCCTGAACTTCCGCGAGACTTCAACAGTGTAGATCGCATGCGAGCGACTTGACTGGTCGTTCAGAGCGTTTGAGCCGGTGGCTTGGCGCGAACGCCCAATGTTCATAAGCTCGAGAGCCTTGGCAGCAGTCTCAACTTGCACCTGCGTCAGGTTTTCGACTACTACACGGTGCTCTGCATCTCGAATGATCAGTGGACGCTCTTTGATAGCACTAAGACCCATGCCGCCGCCCATGCTGGCCCGACCGTGGTGGCCACCAACTCCACCGCGTGCACTGCTGAGTAGGTCGTGGATCTCGTCGCAGTAGATCTCAAGAAACGACACGTGGATCTTCTTGACGCTCGGTTCGTTGCGAAGCGCGTCAAACAAGTCAATGAGGAAGCGCGGGATGAGCCCGTCGTCCGGGCCAGCAAACGACGAAGCCGGCTTGTCGGCGCTGCGAGGCTGGTCGGGGGACGGGCACGGGCTCATGGACGCCCTGTGACCAACCGTGTAGGTCTTTCCCGCGCCGGTCTGTCCGTAGGCGAGCACGGTAACGTTGAATCCGTTGAGGAACTGCGCCAAGAAGGGCCGCATGGACCCAGCGTACACATCTGGCCAGACGCGACAACGGCGTTAGTGCTGCTCCTCCATCATGCTCATGTTGCTAGAAGGACTGTACCTTCCTGCGTCGCCGTCCCCGGGAAGACGTGGTCGAACGCAAAGTCCTTGTTGATGCCCTCGTGGCCGAAGTAGAGCGCGGGTGGATCCTCCTCCAGGCACAGCGGCGTCTCGGGCTTGACGGGCTTGACGCGCACCGCCACGCGCACGCGCGACGGCCGGTTGCGGTCCTCGGCGGAGCTGCGGCGCCTCGGCAGCACGCTCATGGCTGGCTCGCTGGCTCGCTGGCTCGCTGGAAGCTGCTGCTGCGTAGCAAGAATGAGCTGCGGGCGGTTGGAAGCGCAGCTCCGACGAGCTAAATGTGTCATTGCGCTGTGAAAAGCAAAAGATGATCTTGAAGCGACAGACCTGCGAGATCGGATACCTGAGGGCGGGAACCGAAGCAGACACTGCATGACAGTATTGAAAACAGCCACATGAGAACTTGTTTGACGCTAAGTTTTATATTTCAGTGGTGTGGTGGGGGGTTTCGCGGGCATATCGGCATAGTGGGCGCCAGTGGCTCGCGCCATCCTGCTCAGCGCGGTTACTAAACTTATATCATCCAATCCGGACGCAATCCATCCAGAACTCTCGCTTTTTATTGGCTGATTTTTTCATTTTTTGGCTGTGATGATTGACACTAAGGTTTCCCTTCAGGTTGTTGCCATTAGGAGAAAGGCCGCCACGCCGCTGCATGCCGCCATGAGCAAGGCGCCGAGCCGCATCCCGAGCCTCGCGCGGCCCTCGCTGCCCGCTCCGCTGGCGCTGGCGCCTCAGCCGGAAGCTGCGGCGCCCTCCGCGGCTCCTCACGAGCCGAGCGAGCCGCAGCAGTCGCCGCCGCAAGCCGAGCTGAGCCGGGACGGCAGCGTGCGCGTGGCCGTGCGAGTGCGGCCGCTGCTGCCGCGGGAGCTCGCGACCAGCGACCGCGCGAGCGTGCGGCACCCCACGAGCGTCTCGATCGAGCTGCCGGACGCCAAGCGCTTCACGTGGGTCAATTGGGTTTTAACGGTTGGAGTGTGGAGCTGACTGAAGGGGTTATAGGTTCGACCACGTCTTCCCGCAGGCGACGACGCAGAACGGTGCGGGCGTAAAGGGGAGAGGGTAAATATGTTGAGCTGACGCGGGAATGCTGCAGAGATGTACGAGCAGGCGCTGGAGCCGTGGCTCGACTCGTTCCTGCAGGGCTTCAACGTCACGGTGATCGCGTACGGACAGACGGGGTCGGGCAAGACGTACACGATGGGCAACAGCATGCCTTCTTCGTCCATGGTCGCGAACCACCTGCTCGGCCGCTCCATGTCGGCGGCTGCGACAAAGTCTCGAGCGGAAGCTGCGGACTCGCTGCAGCCCGATGACGGACTCATCCCGCGGTTCCTGTTCCAGCTCTTTGAGCGACTGAACAAGTCGAGCAAAGACAACCACCAGGTGTCCGTGTCTTTTCTCGAGATCTATGGAGAAGAGATCCACGACTTGCTGCAGCGTGCGAAACCGAACCAAGACAATGGCGCCATGGAGAGTCTGCAGCTGCGCGAAACCAAAGCCGGAGTTAACGTGATTGGACTCACAGAGGTGCGGCTCGCTCGTGGTATTTGTAGGCGAGGTCTTGAACCTGACCAAGATTTGTTGCACTTTCAGGTCAAGGTCGGCTCTCGAGTAGATGCAATGGAACAAATGCGGATCGGCTCACTCCGACGAATCACAGGGCGAACCGAAATGAACGAGCACTCGAGTCGCTCGCACGCAGTGTACACCATTAAGGTTGTTCACCGCGTCAACTCGAATGACAAGAGAAGTCCCAAATCGTCCCCAACGGCAAAGGGGATAGTACATGGGCGACAGACAGCGTCTCGGCGACCAAGTTCCGACTCTGGGTCGGAGTCGGGAAGCTCCAGCCCGCGTGCACCAGCATCAAGTGCGACAGTAGTGTCGAAGCTCACATTCGTCGATTTGGCTGGCAGTGAGCGGCTGAAGAAAACTCTGGCTGAAGGCAACCGAATGAAGGAAGGTATCCAGATCAATGTGGGTCTGCTTGCTCTTGGAAACGTTATCAACGCGCTTGGAGACGAGCGTCGGCGAGGAGCTGCACACTTGCACGTTCCGTATCGATCTTCCAAGCTCACTCGGCTACTCCAAGATGCTTTGGGTGGTAACAGCCGCACACTCTTCATGTAGGCCACCTCCAATGCTTGATGCCGCACAACGTCAACCTAACGTTCGTGTTTGTTTTTGTTAGTGCGTGTGTTTCACCATCCAGTTCCAACTCCCAAGAAACAAACAACACGCTTCAATACGCTAACCGCGCGAAGAATATCCAAAACAAGGCAGTCAAGAATATTGACAGCCGATCGGCTGAGTTGTTGAATCTGAAGGCTTTCAATCAGTTGCTACGCAGAGAACTCATCAAGGCACGGTTTATCCGCCCTGGAGCGACCGGATCCCGAGCCGAAGCTATGGTTGACGCTATGCTTACTGACTCGACTGTCCTTGGCTACCTCAAAAAGCTGGAGCAGTTGGCAGTATCCAATCTTGGTGCTGGATCGTCATCTGCAGGAAGTAGCTACATCACTCCTGAAGTTCAGCGTGCGCTCGCAAGCCTATCAACTCAGTTTGCTGATGTCGCGCGAATTGAGTCGTCACCTGAGACCCCAGATGATCCCGGCGACGATACAGACTTGACGTCTCGAGAATCGGACTTTGACTACTCTAACAGCGGCGATGACGCGATTGTGGAGGTGTTTGAGGAGGCTGTAACCGAGTCTCCTGTTCAGATGGCCCCTTTTTCGTTGTACCAACTCTCGCGGACGCTCGACATCATTTCGCTCACGCTTGAAGCCAACGATATAGAAGCTAATGTGGCATCACACCACCAACAGATTGGTGTCAAAATCAGCGACATTGATGCCAAGTTGCACCGAAAAGAACTTGTGAGGCAAGGCTTAGCTGCAGCTCGTGAGAAAATGGAGAGCACTCTATCAGAGATTGAAGCGAAGGACCCAGCCTCTGAAAAGTTGAAAAGCTGCCAGAGAGAAAGCAAGCGATGCGCTGATAAGATCAAGATTGTCGAGCAGGAGATCCAGGAGATGAAGTGTCAAAGAGAGCTTCACACGGACAAGCTGGAAAAGCATGTGGTGAAGTGCCGGGAAGGTCTTCGAAATAAGCACGACCGCCTTCAAAAGGTACGCCAGCGGGTGGAGGGTCCTTCTGGGACAACTCTGGCCTGTCCTCTTGACATTCTTATTCGCTCCAGCGAGCTGAAGGTACGCCATGGGTTTGATTGACTAGCAGAAGGCACAACCACTAACACGTTGTCTTTTGTACATAGCATCGCTTCAACCTATGCTATTTGATCGAGATGGCCGATCTTTTGGTTGGAGAGGAGAAGGATATGGCATCTTATCTTGATCAAAACGAAGTCGAGATTGCTTTCATGTCATCTCTCTTCTCGAAGGACGAAATGAAGTCGTCTACGTCGTACACGCTGTTTCAAGATATAATGGAGCAAATGCGGGTGAGTTTCATGTACAGCATTTACTTTGTTGAATGGCCTAACTGGTGTTGAATGCACCACAGGATTCACTGGATAAAGAAGATCTGAATGCTTCACTGTCAAAAGAAATCCGCAGGCGAGCAATGCTTCTCCAGAACATCATCCAAGGGTGGATTGCCAGTCAGGACAAAGGTATCACCGAGCAGCAATTCCTCGCGTCCAACGAGCAGCAACTACGTACCTGCGAAGAAAATATTGCAGACATCTCGGCGGCGTTGCGTTCTCGCCGTGAGAGCAAGCAGAGCATATCTGCGCTGGTCGACTCGGTGCCATCGCTCGATATTGCCAGAAGTGTTATCAAGCGTTTGATTGAGGAGATTTACTCACAGAAGCGGGTTTATATGGCGTTCTTTGAAGGGCCCGAAAGTGTTGATGAAGTCGAACCGGTATATCCTGGTGCAGTAAGCGCCGACATCGTCCCAGCTAGTGAAGTGGCACAGTTGGATGCTCTCACGGAGAAATTTGAGCGTGAGCTGCTAGACACTCTCGATATGGTCACCTCATTCAATGCGAGCGCGAGTTCGAACAACGAACTGAGCCAGGCGCAATCAGATATGGTGTCGAAAAAATACGCCGCCGCCGATGCGAAAATCGAAGCTCTTCAGCAACGCGAGCTGAGTTTAACTGCACAGCTGTCGGAACGAGAGGAGGCTGAGGCACGACTGAAGCAGAGAGTAAAAGAGTTGGAGGATGAGCTTAAGGCTAGCGAGGTCAAGCGAGAGTCGATCCGGTTGATGGATGTACGTTACAGTTCTATGCCTTTGCATTCAACATTGTCGAGTGACCTTTGTTTTTGAGTGCTTGCAGAGATGCCAAGAGATCTGGACTGAGCTAGGTCTCAACGCGGAGGACCAAGCTAGTAAGTTCAACGACATAAATGAATTGTTGCTGAAGAAGTGTTCCGAGGAACTCGAAGGCCTGGAAGCTGCGCGTGAAGCGCTTCAGAAGCGAATTGAAGAAGCATACACTGTGGTGAAGTTACTTGAGACAGCACTCGATGTGGAAAGTCCAATTGACCTCCAAATGCTTCATTCCGTCGCTGGAAAGACGCTGTTGGAACAAGAGAAACATCTATTGCACCTTCGATCTCGTCTCACAGACGAACTTTGGCTACGCATCGACGCTCGAATCGCTGGCCTAGATCGCGCCGAGGAACTACTGGACGATATGAAGCTTAGAAGCATCGAAGAGCTACGTCATGTGCCACAAGACCTGCTGCAGGGTGTAGATTTGCGCGCGGTGCGAAGAAGTATGGCTCAGCTCGGAAAATGGAATGAGCTCAGAGGGCAAGCCAAGGCCGATCTCGCCGTTCTCCAGTCTCTAGTCGATGGACTCGTGATATCCATGGATAAAACTATCTCGACGAAATGCCTCCAGCAAGATGAAGTATTACTGAGTGCGCTGCTGAGAGAAAAGACTAAGCGTGTGACCGAAGTCGAGGAAGTCCTGAGCTCGATTCGCTCGGTTTCGGAAGAGCTTCGACTGAGCCCCGGAAACATCGCATCTGTGCTCCGTACTTTCTTTTCTGGGCTTCCAAGCGCCGACGATTTTGACCTAAGTTCTGCCGCTGATCGCATCCAATTGTGTACGTCGATGATAGTGGAAAATGGCGGAGGAGCCCGAGATATCAGCACAAAGGGTATTGAAACCCTGATTAGTATTTGTGATGTGTTTGCCAAGATTTCGGAAGGTCGATCCAATGCGTTAGCATTCCTAGTGGAGACGCTGCAGGATGCCGATGCGCTGATGGAGGAAGCTAAGGAGTCGGTAAGATTTCCATTGGAGGAAGGAGAAGCTGACGGCCCGGAAACTTTGGCTCCTGCTCTTCTTGACCCTCCTGCTCATGTTACGACGGAAGACTTTGGCTGCTATTACGATGCGCTAACGCGAGGAAAAAATCGCTTGGAGAAGTTGACGCAAGACATGGAGGCGGCGCTTTGCACTATGCTAAGCTCAATCAATGGCGAGTTTGACAAGTACGGAATCGACTCTGCGGCACAGCGAGTTACTTTCTTCGTTGGTCATGAGGACCGTGGAGAGGCAAACGCGACGCGTTCGATTTTGGAGAAGTATGTATTTTCGAGCTCAGAAAGTGACACTGATGACACTATCACCACTTCGACGAGCTTTTCTTCAAGTTCAGAATGTCTCGACTCTCTCATATCGAAGTTCGACCCAGACTACGATGAGTTCCATACGATTTACTGTCCTTGTTACGGCGCTCGGCAGCTCAAGCAGCTCCGAGATTCAATCAAGCATGTCTCGGTTGTGAGAGAGGCAGTCAAGTCGGCGGAGGTTAGGCTCAGGTCGCTCCATACCATCATGTCGTTGTATGACAGCATCAACAGCATCAAGAAGAAGATCGCTGAGTTTGAAGAGAAAGCAACCGACAAGTCTCGGTTTTCTGGCAGCTCGTTGCGCCTTCTCGAAGAGGAAAAGTTCCGCAAAGCGATGTCCAAGAAGTATCCTGCACGACTTGCATCGCTGCGGGCCGAAGTGCAGAAGTGGATGCACAACGAAAGCGGCGATTACGACCTCAACATCTTGGGCCACGACATGAAGAACATGATAATGGACATGATGAACACGGACACGGAGCTGATGCATCTGGACCTCTCGGTTGTGGATGGTGGTCGGAACTCGGCGCGCCGCGGCTCCAAGACGCAGTTGGTTTCGTCAGGCAGTTCTAGTAGTCTTTGTAGCAACACCTCGAACCAGTCAAGCACTGGCACACGCACCTCACGCAGTCGATCTCAACCGGCAGTCGCATCGCGTGACAAGAAGCTGGCGTGAAGCCCCTTTAGAAGGATCATTTTTGTACTTAGTAGCCATTTGATATGGTCTGAGCAGAGCGAAGCTCGACCGGCAACACGTAGCAGCCTTGACGATTTGAAAGTGCTAGTGTGTGTATTCTGTTGGGGTCTAGAGACTGACTTGGCCGGCTAGGGCATCTTCATGGCGTTCTGCCCGCGGTACTTTTGGTACTTGCTCGAGAGCTCCCAGCCGATGCCGAGGAAGACGAGCGCGACGCCGATCCAGGACATGCCGCTGAGGTGGTGTCCGTACCAGACGACCGAGAAGAGGATGGTGAAGAACTTGCGCGTGGTCGTGATGGTGGTGCACGTGAGCGCCGAGAACTGTTGGATGGTGAAGTAGATGAAGTTCTGTCCGAGCGCGCTGCAGATGGAGAAGTAGAAGACGGACTGCAGGATGGCGGGGTTCTCGACGCAGAACCAGAAGCCGGCGAACGCCTGTCCGGTGACGAGTGCGCCGACGCCCGTGTAGATGACGGCCCAGAGGTTCGTGTACAGCATCTGCTGGTGCACAGAAGGCCGCAGGAGGTGCGCGATCTCCTCCTGCTTGGGTCCCGAGATGCCGTCGAGCGTGAGCGACGTGAATAGCAGCAGGAGCCCGTAGGTGCTGTTCTCGCGCTCGCTGTGCTTGCTGCTGGCCTTGCCGAGCTGGAAGACGGCGATGCCCGCGGTGATGACGAGCACGCAGACGTAGTCGCGCAGCGAGTACTTTTTCCGCCGGATGAGCACGCCCATGAGCATGACGGGGATCATCTTGCACGACTTGGCGAGCGCCTGCGTGGGGAAGCTCACGTGCTTGAGCGCCTCGTTGCTGCAGAGCATGGCGCCGAGGTACGCGAAGGACGTGAAGGCGAACGGCTGCAGCGGCAGCGCGCGGCGCTCGGGCCGCCAGACGAACGTGGCGCCGTAGGCCACGAGCGCGTTCGTCACGCACTGCACGAACAGCATGAAGAGCGTGGCCGTGAACTTGTCGCCCTCGGGCGACCGGTACGTGAAGATCTTCTCCTGGAAGATGCCGTACGACAGGTAGCACGAGTAGATGCCCGCCACGCACACGCACAGGTTCGCGATGCTCGCGTCGCGCGCGCCGCCGCCGCTCGCGTACAGCACCGGCTTGGCCATCGCCGTCGACGGATCCAGAGACTGCTTGGAGCTACGAGCTGCTTGGAGGTGGAGCGGATCCGCTAATGAGCCAGCCACGTGGACGCGAGGAGCCACGTCCGCCGGGAGGCGGAGCACCTTTCATCTGTTATATCGAGCCTCGGAAATCACATTATTGTCTTGTACAGTATTATACAGCATATGTTCGAGCTTGCATGTGTTCAACTGTATCAAATATGCCGTCGAACTCGTCAGGTCATGCTGCATTCCCGCCAAAAAAGGTTGTCCGCGCTTGTTGTCTTATGACAGTCATGGCAGAGGCAACGAGACTAAACTCGGGGTGGCGGGTCTAACGCTTCCGAGACTGGAAGCTGGAGCTTGGCGATGGCAAATACGCGTTGGCAAGTGACCACCGGCCTTCTAGCCCAAGCTCCATCCCCAACGCCCAGATAATTGTACTCAACATACCCCTAGACCATCGGGACCGCATCAAACAATGATCAACCGATAGGGGCGAGCATCAGAACAGGACGCCATGTTCGACCTTTGCGAGTGCACAAAACTTGTGCAGAATAATTCCGCCTGTCATGTTTGCTGGTGAGCTGATGTCTTCGACCACTGCAGGATAAATTAAAAGTGTACGAATCGATATCGACAATCCGTTATTCAATCCCCATTTTTATTCAATTATATACAACTACTCCTCTCATTGCGATCTTCCAGCGCTCATGGCTCCTGCTGGAAGCTGGCGACGGCCTGGGCCACCGCGAGCCCGCCCGCGTGGCTGATGGAGACGCTCACTGCTTGTAGCCGCGCGGCCTGAAACACGCGCAGCGGAAGCCCCGAGAGCCGCACACCCGGCGCGCCCGAGGGTTCCGGCAGCACCTCGACGCTCCGCAGTGGCGCGCCGGCTCCCGCCCAGGGCCGCTCCACGTGAGGCGCGGCGCTCGCGAGCGCCTTGAGCACGGCCTCCTTGGCGGCCCAGCGGCCCGCGAGGCTCGCAGGCGCGTCAGGCGACGCCCGGCTCAGCGCCAGCTCCGCAGCCGAGAAGTTGCGCGCCAGGAAGCACTCGCGGCCCTCGAGCCGTTCGAACGTCGCCACGGGCTCCACGTCCACGCCGACGCCCGGCCCAGCGGCTCGTTCCAAGACCTTCAGGACCTCGGAGGACTCGCTGGGGGCGGCTGCGGGTGACGGACGGCGGGCTGGAGGGCTCTCAAGTGGCTGAGGCGGGCTGGAGCTGGCAGGAACTGCGTCTTGGAAGCGCCAGGAGTCGAGCTGGACGTCGAATGAGGCGCGAGCCGTCGGGTCCAGGTACACGCGGCGCTGCTGCGCGGCCGAGTACGGGGCCGAGGCCTTCACCTGGATGTACGCGTGCTTGCCCAGCAGCGCGCCCTGCGCGTACGTGTTCATCCGTGAGCGGCGCCTCTCGCGCCGAGCGGCGTAGCCAGCAAACTCCTCCGGCGTAAGCGTCGACAGCAGGCAGTCGGCGTGCACCAGCAGCACCTCGCCGCCGGCCTGGCCGAAGCCGAAGCTCTTGAGCAGCGCGGCCTTGATGCCCGCGGTCTGGAGGCTCCGGTTCGGGTACACCAAGTGATCGAACTGCCGAAGCTCGGGGTCAGCGCTGTCCAGGTTACGGTTTCCAGGGATCAAGCCCGAGTTGAGCACCTGCAGCAGTCCGTTGAGCATCCACGCGGCGGCCGGGCCCTTGGGGTGACCCGTCAAGTGCTTCTGGCAGATGACGGGCAGCGGGTTCCCCTTGGAGCGGCCGAGGTGCTGCATCTGCTGGTGCGTCACCTCGCTCTCGTTCCTGTCGTTGGCCTTGGTGCCCGTGCCGTGGAAGCTCGCGACGCCCACGTCGTTGATCGAGAGGTTCCACACGCTCAGCGCGCCTCGGATGGGCGCGATGTCGTCGCGGTCTGCAAAGAATTCGGTGCTCCACATGGCTTGCGCCGCCTTGAGCTTGCGCGCCTTGATCTTCTCAATGTGCACAATCGCCATCGCCTTTTGCTCGGCCGACTTGGGGGATGGCAGCAGAGCCTTCTCGCGCTCGAACCACGCCTCGATCCACGCGACTTCAGCGTCGAACTGGCGGCGGCGGAAGGCGATGTCTAGCATCGGGGACGGATCCGAGCTAGAAGTATGAGACTCGCGAGCAGTGGTGAGGATTCCCTGGCCAGGAGCTGGCACTGAGCGACCATTCTTGTCCGTCGCCGTGTTGGTCAGTGCAACGATGCCGTAGATGGGTACTCCCATGTCGAGCGCGAGTTGTGCGTCCATGAGAAGCTGCATGCCGGCGCCATGCGACTCCATGAAGCCGCCGCGGGTAGTGGTACAGGGCCGACACATTTCCTTGGTGTCGCGGCCCATTGAAACTTCTTTGACCGAGTCGCTCGTGGCCTTCATCTGCGCAAACTCATACGCCACTTCCTCGCTGAAGTCGTCGTAGCCGCCAGTAACGACGATACGCGCCTTGCCGCTCTTGATGGTCTCGACACCAATCTCAACGGATTCCGCGGCGGTCGCACAAGTGCCAACAGGAGTCTTGATCGGCCCCGACGAGCTGAGCAAGAGCATATTGACCCATGCGGGGGCCACATTGATGAAGCACTCCTGCAGAGTATCGCTCGGCACGCTCTTTCCGATAAATCTGTCTCTGAACATGCGTTGCAAGCCGCGCGTTCCACCGACTCCACCGCCCGAAGCATTCCCCACCTGAGACACATGCACGTACTGGTAGAACTCGTACGGATCAGTCACCCCAGCTGCGACGAACGCCTCCATGGTCGATGCTAGTGCATACAATGTGATCGGATCCACTGACTCTGCGAGATCCTTCGGGATCCCAAGACGCTCAGCACTCCAGCCTGTCGGGATCTGACCAGCGACGAAGCGGTCGAAAGCCAATGCACGCGGGATGTTGAGCACTGCTCCTTTGCGAAGTCGGATCATCCACGTGCCTGTGTCGGCATTTTGGAAGACATCGACGTTGTCAGCGCCGATTTCTCGCCGGAACTCCATCGCCTCCTCTTGGTCGGCGACCTCGATCGGCGCCATCTTCTTGTCGATTGCAACTTGGTGGAGCACTGTTTTGTGATGCGGATCGTACCCATCGAAGAGTTCGGGCTCGATTACTCGGATGCCGGTATGTGCCAGGATTGCAGCCTCGTATTTGGCCTTGATCTCGTGGTCCGCGATCACTTCCATGGTCTTGGCATCGACCCAGCTATCATTCACATACTGGATGTGACCAGTGAGCCACGCGAGCTCGATGCATCCCTCGAGAGAGAAATGTCCGTACGACTCCATCTCCCAACGCGTGCGAGAGCTACCCCAGGGCCCAATCTCTCCGAACCCAGCGACTACGACTACTTGACGAAGATCGATCATTCCTCGAAGTAGCTCATGGGGGAGCTTATCGCTGCCTCGGTTTGCCGTGAGCTCCGCTAGTTTTTGAGCAGCCGAAAGGTCTGGAAATGAGCTGCTGTAGAAGCCGGACATATTGGGCCGGGGCGTCATTGCCATGATCGATGAAGGCGCCGAAGTTGATGTATTCTCGAGTTGGCTTGCCGCAAACACCGATGCTCGAATCTGCGACTCTTTCGTGATCTCCCTGCGAATGGTTTCAATGGTTCTTCCCATTTCTCTGATAAGAGTCATGCCTCCTGAAAGATCGGCCCAAATGGGCTCATCTGCGGCACGGTCCACGATGGTAGGGTGGAAGAGCGCAGCGAGATTAAATCCCATCTCAGCAGTGCTAAAAGTTCGGAGTCCAAGCTTCTCCATTCCCTCGGACACGTCGTTATTCCCCGACATGAGACCCGTGCTACGAGTCCAGCCGATGATTGCTCCAACGAGCGACAGTTGATCCTCCCAGTTCTCGGAGCTCCACTTGCTCATCAGACTCTCAACTCCGAGTTTGGACTCGCCATAGAGACCGTCGCCACCAAAGTTACCGTGGTTGGACGACATCGGAAGGACCACAAGCGCTGGACTTGTTGACAATCCTCGGGCTTTCTTCGACGCCACGATCTCCCCCAACAAGCGAATCGTGTTCGTAAGCATGACACGATGCGCGAGCTCGGAGTGCGAGTCGATTGTAGTGATTGTTCGTCCAGCCTCTGACAAACTGGCGAAGGGAACCACAAAATCTAGATCCAACTTGTGCGTCTCGTAGATATGAGCCACAAGCTGCTCCACGTCGACCTTGGACGCTTGGTTGAACGGCACCACGAAAAGACGACTGCCTCGACTGCCGTGCACCTCATACATCTCGCGGAATGACATCGTCGTCGCGTGACTGAAGCTCGAGGTTGTCACGAAGACAGTGGCGCCGCCCTCCAATAGTGCCTTGACAACTTCCGCACCGATCGAGTTTCGGCCACAGCCTGTGATGAGTGCCACCTTGCCATCGAATGAGATTCCACCGGACGCCATCTCGCGCATACAACAGAGCAGCTCGCGAGTGGACTCTACGTCATAGAGTCGGATTGTCGGGTCAACTTCCGACAGCTTGCGGATATACACGAACGGCAGCACGATCTGCTTTAGGGAGTTGTCGAGGCCCGAACGCAACGCAGACCCAGAAGTGCTCAGTGCCTTGGTCTTTGAGTTATATCCTGCGCTCATCGTTCTGGCATCGGTGGCTGTGATGTCCGTGATATCATTTTTGTCGCTGTTGGAGTCATCAGTATCCTCATCTTCATCCTCTGTTGTACTGCCATCGTGGTTGATGGTTGATTCAGCGTCGCTTACGCAATTTTCCTCAATCTCTGTCGAGTCGTTGAACTCAAGCTCACGCGCAAGCTCATGGACGTAGTCAACAGTACTGATGACTCCCTGGCGTGGCACCTCAGCATATTCAAGCTTGCCGTCAACGCGTATGGTCAACAGGGGCTTTGTTGGTTGGAACTCAGGCGTGCTGATTGGCGATGTATTCAGCGACGCTGTCACTTGTTCTACAAACAGCTTCATATAGTGCGCATGGTCGATGTTGTCATTTAGTCTGGCACTTCCGGCGAAGTATTTCACACACTGGAGTAGTTCTGGAGTTGCTCGATTCAGCAAATGTCTGACAGCTGCTGGCGGTGCTGTCGAGGAAGTTGCCTGTACGTTGTCCAACCAGTCAGAAAGCGTTCTCATGTGATCAGCATCGAGAGCCTTAAACATTTCTACAGCGTCTCGAATGACCCAGTTCCAATAACTGGCGTATTCGCGCTCCTTCTTCGGGTCAAACACACTGCGGATGCCGTCCACGTAAACTTCGCCATGCTCGGCGACAATCTGACCTACAGATCTCTCGAGATGTTCGCGAAGTTCAACTTCAGTTTCGATGCTGCGGTGCCAGTCAAGTCGATCTTCCGTCAAAAACTCGTTTAGTGCATCGACTTGGTCGGCAATCATAGTCTTGAGACGCTTCTCGAAGTCATTCGGAAGCGATGAAACAACAGATGCACCAACATGCCTGGATGCTCCGACAGTCATGACTGCAGCTCCGCCGAGCTTCGATTGATGCGGGATGGTGATACCACAGAACTTGGCATAGTCGTCCACAACACCATCGAGCCACTCCTTTGCCTGCAAATCACTGGAGAAACGTTGCTTGGGGTTCAGCGACAGCGTATGAAGGAGCACACTGTCGATCCGACCTGCAGGTAAGCAACGCTCTATGGCCAAGTGATCCTTCACAGCGGAGACCCCAAAACCACCTGGCATTTTGCTCGCGAGCAGTTTGGCAATCATCGTGCTGGTCACTTTTCCTGGCGAGTTGTAGTTTGCCCACTTGGATTGAAGTTCCGACAGCTTCATTTCGGCTGCATCGCCTGGAGCTGATCCAAATTCCTTCTCGACATCTCCAACGATCTCATTTTGCACGGCTGATTTCCCTGCTGCAAGAGCCTTGATGGAGGTTGTCTCAACCACCTCACTCAATGGCTTGTCGAATTTGGCTGCAAGTAATACGAGCAGTGCGTGCTTGGCGCTCAAAGGTGCGTTCTCTACGTTCGAGATCGGGGTGGGGGCTGATGCAGTTGAATTTGGCATTGGTTGTGGCGAAGCAATGACTGTCGATGGGAGCGACACACAAGCAAACGATGCATAGCTGTCAACAGAGTCGTCAAGCCACTTGCGAGCATCGTCTTCTCTCTTAAACCGAATGCTCGGAGCCATCGTGAGTGAGTGCAAGAGGGCACTTTCGGTTCGGCCTGGTCCCAGAGCCTTCGGACCGCTTAGATACGCCTTGATGCTCGACATATTGAACCCACCAGGCATTTTGCTTGATACCATCTTGGAAATCAGTGAACTGGAAACCTTCCCAAGAGATCGGTAGCTCGAAAGTTTACTTGCAATATCATGGAGCGGTAGTTCGGCAGCTCCTTCAGGAAATCCAGCGCCAAACTCCGTTTCTAAATCGCCGACAATCTCATTTTGCACGGCGGACTTTCCTCCCGAGAGAGTTTTCACGTCTGAGTCCTCCTTTACATCCACAAGCGCCTTGTTGAGGCGCACCGAGAGCAGTACTCGAAGTACGTGCATGGCTGCGACTGGGGCGTCGGAGACTGGGGCGGCTGCCGCCACCTGTGGAGAAGTACTTGAAGCCTGTACAATTGAGGTGTTAGACTGAGGAACGGAGATTTGTTCCTGCTCCACAGTCGGTTGGTTCGCCGACAACTCGGGGAGCACTCTATCTGCTTGAGTCGGAGCAAGTTGCCCTCGTGCGTAGTCAGATGCTGACGGATTGATACTCTCTACTTCGTAGTGCACAGCCTCGCGATCACGTTGATACCAAAGAATCTCGCGCTGTGTATCTGGGAAGTCGCCAGACTTCAGTGAGCGCTTTGCCATGTTGGTGAGCGTTGGCGCTGGTCCTATCTCGATGAAGCGCCTCACACCCGTGACTTGATGTCTGAATATCAGCTCCTGGGTTTTGATCCACTGGACTGGCGAGGCAAACTGGTAAGCTAGCAACTCGACTTGGAGCACATGAGCCAGCTCAGCACGAGTGCGAAGCCCCCATTGTTTCGATGTAAGCACTTCTGCGATGCAAGGACTTCTTGTGAGGTCATACACACGCTGGAAGTACTCCCGATCGAGCGAAAAGGGCTCGGCAGTCAGGTTGGGAATGTATCTCCCCACCATCAATGGCAGCTGGCGCTCAAGTACTTCTGCCTTGAACTTTGCCTGCAGTATTGTTCGGAACGTTGTTACTCCGCCCGTTAACATCTGGGAGTGGAATGGCACATCAATGCCTGGGAGTGGAGTCGTTGCTACACCTCGTGTAAGCACAAAGGATTTGCCTTCCTTCTTGCATTGCTCTTTATGGCCGATTGCGCGATCTATCAAAGATGCAATTGTTGTCTTGATGAACAAGAGCGCCTTTTGACCATCTTTCCTGACCTTGGAAAGCGCCAAAGCAAGCACCTCGAGGTTCCCAACCTCGCCGGCGACAACGTATTGCTGGTCTTGGACATTAAAGTTCACGACCTGTAGAAGCTTCCCTGACAAAGCCTGAATTGTATCGACCACCATGAGCAAGTCTTGAGCAGTGAAATAGTCACCGACGCGCTGCGGATTTGCTGCTACCATTCCATAGTTTGATCGGCCAGTGCTGTCACGCTCAACAGCTCTTTGCATGATCAGTCCGCGTATAAACACAATTTCGACGGCATCTTCGATCTCGAGCACCTCAGCAAATGAAGTGAGACCTGCGTATTCTCCAAGCGAGTGTCCGGCAAAGATCGATCCATTTGTACTCAGCTGCGCGACTTGAATCTCTGCAAAATAGGCTTTCTCGAGCAGCACGAGCGCGGGCTGGCTAAACTGAGTCGCAAATAACAAACCATCGGGTGCCGAAAACATATAGCTCGTTGTGCCCATGTTGATCTCCGGGAACTGTGGTCCGACGACCCCGGTTGCAGGGTCTTCATACGTTAGCTGCATGTAATTGGCACGAATAGCTCGACCTTTCTTGCCGCGAAAGTGCACAGTGATGGAAGTAGGGTTCTGACGCACGATTTGAAGAATCGAGAAGCCGAACATCTTACGCAAATGTGCGTCGCCACGGTCCCAGACGTCGCGAGCGATCAAAGATTCCATGTATCGCTCCATTCCCATCCCGACCGCTGCCGATCCTTGGCCAGTAAAGACAAAAGCTGTTGGTGGCTCGTTGATGTGTGCACGCGCTGTTACGACGCGCTCACCCTCAGCATTCACAACCTCGACATCGACCATTTTGCAACCTTCATTGAGCCCAATATGTCGAAGTTGCATGAACAGTGACTCGCCAGGGAATATCATGCCGTTGAATTCCACATCGAAGGCTACAATGTTGGAATCTTGGCCACCGCCAAGTGTCTCGACCACTAGAGCACGCACTTTGGTTGCAGTCCACAAACCGTGCATGATAGGTTTGCCATTCGGCAGTTTAGCCAAGATCGCAGCGTAAGCAGATCGATGGATCGGGTTCAGGTCGCGTGAGGCAACAGCGTACGGGAGTGCACTCTCCGGAACGGAGACAACCAACGGCGTCTCAAGCATATTGTATCCACCGGATGCGAACTTCCCGGCCGAGGTCTTGTCTTTCGGGCCATGACCAATGTGGCGCAGATAAACATTCACAGGGCTCTCCGTCGCTGTGTTGCTCGTAAACTCGACTGTTGCAACTTGAAGATCCGACTCGGGACCCTTGACGACCAGTTCACCCGACACTTCAATCGACTTGAGCCGGGTTGGAGTCACAAAATGCTTCTTGGTTGCCACACGGAACTCAAGTTTGTCACTGATGGTAATTTCTGCACTCAATTTGAGCCATGACTTGGTCTCGAGAGCTCGGAGATCACTTGCACTTGACACTGTGAAGCGGTGCGTCGACTGCTTTGTCGAGAACGTTGATTCGAAGTCGCTGAAGACACCACGGATGAGGAACTCGCTCCGCAGCTCCACCAGTGGTTTGAACTCGTCTTCTTCTTTCTCACTAGTCGTCGTGCGCGAGATGAGAGCCATCGCTGAAACAACCTTGCCGCTCTCAACGATGCGAAGACTCGAGACTGTCGATGTGATAGCCAGCTTGTCGCCCGGGAAGAAAATGCGTTTGGAGCTTTCACTTGCAGCAACATCATCTGTTGCTAACAACTTGTAGCCATGCTTGAGGTGCACGAGGTCAAACAGATTGCCTCTCACTTCCTTAGCGAACACCGACTGAATCAATGGACGCCACGCTATGATTGTGGAGAAGTCGACCGGTGCGCCCGCAATACTGTCATCCAAGCCAATTGATTCATTATATGCCGTAATATCACTGGCAGACACGACAAACTCCCCAGAGAAGGTAGAAAGCACGCTGGTGTCACAAGCTTCAGCGCAAGAAGCATTTTCATCACCATTTTTGGCGACCCAGAAGCGGGCGTAAAAGTTCTTAATCTTGTTGACGAGAGCATCGTCAGATTCAGCAATAATCGGAATCGTCCGCTCCGGGTAGTAACGGAATGACAGTGTAAGTGATACCTCACTCTCACACAATTCGGATGTTGCTGGTCGTAGCTCGCGAACTGAGACCTGGATAACGTTTTTCTCTTCACCACGGTGAATGTTGACGACAGGCTCTGTCAGAGCTAGAGAGCTGTCGAACACGCGAAGACCGTTGCTATCAACCACGACTGTTTGGTGCTTCTGAGGTCGAAGTAACGCGCGCACTGGGTTTGCTACCCATTTGCCGTTGTCAACGACATTTTTTGAGGAGATCACACTTGCAAGCCAACTGGACGTTGTCAATGTGCTAAGACCATTCACCCAGGCGTCTTCTTCGAGGAGTGAAATATCGTACGGCACAACAACCTGAAGACCATCAGCTGCGACGGTTCTGACTGCAATGCCCGCAATTGATGTTGGAGCTGGGTGCTGCACCTCTGGAGAAATCGTTCTCTCATTTATTTCCGAAGCGACCTTAATGAATCCATTGGCAATACCGGCCAAGATTTCTGCAACAGGCTCATCGACCTTGGTGATGTACTTAACAGCCATAGGTCCTTGGAGGATGCAAACTCGCTGAGGGTCTCGGTTCAACACGGCATCCAGGTCTTCAGAGTACCAGAGTGAGTCTCTCTTGAACCAAGCCTTGAAATCTGCATCGATAACTGGAATAAAGTTTACTGGCTTGCCACCTAGACGAGATAAATTCACAAAGAAGTCACGGTCCTCGACCGAAATGAGCGTAGTTGATGCCTGTGGGTACTTCTTGATAAATTCCACCAGCACTGCCCCAGGTTCATCGGCCAATCCTGCATGTTCAAATGTAGCATCAAGCTCTCCCCGATAAAAGCGTTCCTGCGTACGGATCAAGAACTTCGCAACTCGCTCTCGGAAGCTTTCGTGGAGCCATCGGCGTGGCCGATTCTCTACATTGACAAACATGAGATCCACCATGCGCTGGAGCACCTCAGCATATGTCATTTCCTCGAGGTCCGTGAATATAATCTCGCCGGAAGTCAGATCCATTCTTTGGCCAAAGTATGGTCGGTGGCTATCAGCATTTAGTCTGGTAATGATCGAGTCCTTGTCGCGACGCAGAGCTAGTTCAACTTGGTCTCGAGGCAGCGAGAAGTATTTATCATCGAACTCTTTCCACAGGAGTCCACAGCGGTTTGCAACGCCATGGATGGGCTCTCCGAATTCCGAGCTGACTGTGCTGATGCCACCAACAACGCCCTCGTATGCTTGCTCCCAGTCATCGTCGCGACCAATGCCAGGCGTATCAACAAGTAGCTGCTTGACTTCTGGTGCAGTCGCTGCCTCTTTCGCCGCCATGACTCGCGACCCAAGCAAAATAGCATCGACAGGCATCTTGAAGATATGCCCGCGTGCAAGACTCCATTCGCCCGTGAGGTATGTGTGAGAGTCTTCCCAATTGCCGAATCCAGATCCCACAACAAGAATTACGTTTTCAACTCGACGGATTTCAGCATACGTCTGCTCGAGGGGTTCATGGAAGTCCTCGAAGCTGTGGTGGCCTCCAGCACGACCACCCGTCCACTGGATCATGACTTTCATCGTTGGCGCTGATTTCGCGATCTCAAGGGCTGAGTAAATCGCGTCAACTGAGCCTGGCTTGAACGCGATGAGGTCGATGCCGACTGCCTGGAGTTCCCCAATCAATTCCATCGCACGCTCCATCGTTGGGATGCCAGCGCCTATGGTGATACTTTCGATCGGCACTCCGTTTCGGCGCATGCTCAGTACCTTTGGGAACTGGAACCCCCACTGTTTGACGTTGAGGTATAGCATGTTGATGGCGATACCGACACCCGGTTTGATCTTAGATGCGAGCTTCAGAACTGTGTCTTCGAAGATGTTGGGGCGTGACAAACCGCCAGCTGCGAGCTCACCGTAGAAACCGGCGTTTTGGATGGCAGCAACAAGATCAGTGCCATTTAGACTCGTGGTTGGCGTCATTCCTGACACAATCACTGGTGGTCGTTTGAGCAAACGCGTGAACTTGTTGACAAGCGTGCCATTTGCGTCGATACGTGGGCCAAACCGCGCTTCCCATGACTGTGTCGTCGTGACATGAGATTCAATGATGCCAAGAAACTCTGTCGGTCTCTGGAATGGTGAAGATGTGATCGTCTCGTGCAACTCATCATGCATGGGACCTCCCAGTACAATCTTGATCCCCAGAGCCTCTGCAGGAGTTGTACTGAGCTTGGCAGCTCCCAACGCAGGCCCAAAATCGAGCACGTGGGTTACACTGTGATGATACTGGGCGAGCGTCGCCCAGGTTGCTGTCCAGTTGGTTACTTGGGTAAGTTGCATGTCAACAATCGGGTCAATGATACTTGTTTCACCCAGTGCTTTTAGGTTCGTAGCCTCCGAGGTTGTCGCGTACACTGGGACCTGGAGCTGGTGGCCACAAAGCGCAAAGTGAATTCGCTTAACGTCGGCCAAGATCTTCAACTTGGCATCGCTCAGCATGACCGAGTGGAACGGACACGACAGCGAGACGAAGGAGATGGAGCCAACAGGCTTTCGCTCAGAGTGTCGAATGCGAGTCTGGTCGATGCCTGCTGGGGCAAGTAGGCTCTCAAGCTTCTTCTTCAGCTGCACTAGCGTCGAAGGCAGACCCGTGACGCAGAACATGTCGCGAGCGTTGACCAGCGAGATCTGCATGCGGTGCTCTTCATTACGGCAGTTGACAGACTCGATCGCATCCTCAATCTGAGCCTTGGACAAGCCTTGCACCAAAAGCATGGGAGTCGCACCGTCGACATGCTTTGCAGCTTTCGGAGAGTCTGATGTCAGCTTGAGGAAGGTTTCCTGAGCTCGCAAGCCGTGCCAGAACATGTAGCGGATTGTTCGCACCGCCAAATCGATGAACTCCTCGGTAGACCTGGCAGCAGCAAACACGGCCGCGCTCACTACTCCCTGGCTGTGGCCGATCGATGCAGATGTGTGCTGGACGACACTGGTATGGCTGATGCTCGACAAGTCGAGGAATGCGACGTAGTTGGCCATTTGCGTGAGCGCGATCAGCGGGTAGCTGAATATTGCGCGCTCCCAGTCGATGCAAGCGAGGCTCTCATCGTCTGTCTCCAGCCACTCTGAGAGATTGAGTTCTCGCTCAAAAGCTGACGGTGTTCTGGCTTCGTTGCTTGAAGACTCGCTGCGCAGCGCATCAGCAGCAAGCGCAATCAGCTTCCGAGCGGTGGCCGAGTTGCTTGTGTTGTACAGGAACTTGAGCTCGTCCCAGTAAGCCGAACCCTGGCCTCCGAACTGTGTGATGAACGAGAAGCTGCCGCTCTGCAGCACTGCCTCGAGGTTCGTCGTTGAAAAGTTCGTCACACTCGACTGGGCCAAAGTCGCGGTCGCCGATGCTTGAGCTTCAGGCCGAACCTGCGGCGCCATGTTTGCTCCGATCACTGCCGAAGTCTCCGAAAGCGGAAGTGAGACCGTGAACTGAGTCTAGGGAAGCAGGAGGCATCGTGGGTCGACTGTCCAAATTCGCCACGCGCGCTGTTGGCGTGGTGAGCGTGGCTGTCATGCAACTGTATAACTCCTGTGTACACGCCTGCCTCGGCCATGCCCAGATCACATGCACAGAGACGCTGCAGGACCTATCAGTAGTCGTCAATTGACACTGCCTGACCACCTCACAGCGCCAACTATACACGTGCACAGTGGCATTCGCGACGACCTCAATCGCAATGCTGATCCAGCAATGCTGAAGAATGGGGAAGCACGGAGTCTCTGCAATCGCGGGCATGATCGAGCAATATGCCGTTTGGCGCACACTTGGAGTGCACAAACGCCGTCGATACACAAGGACGCGCAGCACCAACCGGTCGTCAGGATCTCCATCAAGGCTTTGCAGCTCACGGTTGTCGTTGCTTCACCCACCGCGTGAATGCGACTGGTGTGTTTTACAGAAGTAAGGCGCTCAATCAACCAACCAAGCAACTCCAAGTCTTCTCAAACAGCAATCATAAGTTAAGTTTAATCGTTTCTCGACAGCTAGCTGCACCCGCGGCCGCCGAATGCGCGAAGACACCATGTATTCGGAGATACCGCAAAGGAGTTGAAAGTTGTGGCGACGATAGTGGATGCGGTGAGGATAAGGAGAACTAGCCAAGGGTACACGCGCGACGTCGGCGGTTTGACAGCTGACGATTCGAAGCCGTTACCAACCAATGCGCTCAGAGTCCACTTGTCCTTGGGCAGGCATATTACGCCGGTACCAGCTAGAAGCCGGATGGCTAGGCACAGCATCAGCGCTGTGAAGACCATCCACGGCTCGTCAGCTTGATAGTCGTATGTGTACGTCTCGGCGTCGCTTCCACTGCCGCTGACGTCAGTCGACCCATTCGAAACCCTCCCCACCGTCCGCGCTAGCAACACTTGCGAGCCGAATAGATACCCGACCATGTTGGAGAACGTGGCTGCCACTAACCGCATGATGGTTGCCACTGACGCAAGGGTGCCGAGCACCACACCTTCCGCTCCTCGTGGAGCAATCTCAACAATCCCCATGATCTCCAGCACCAGCACAGTGCCACGAAGAAACCCTCGCAACGACTTAACCAACGAGTAGATCAACGTGCTGCCAGTCGCCCCACCTCGCAGTGCTGGAACGAAGATGATCACCGAGTAGTACACCAACTGAGGCAGCAGATATACGAGAAACAGTGCGATGCACGCGAGCAGCTTCCAACTCCGGTTCATGAAAATGAACCGAAAGACGAGGATGGCTGCGACGTACATGAACTCGGCAGCCATGTCGGTCTCTGCGTCAGTGATGCCAGTGACGTTGCTCCAGTCATCGAGCACAAGATGAGCGTACTTGAGTGCAAACTCGCTGAAGAAAATGTACAGACAGAGGAAACGGAAGACGTTCCAGCTCGCGCGTGTCTGAAGCGTGCCCCACAGCACTAGCCAATGCGTCTTGACGACCTCAACGAAATGTTTGACAGGATTTATTGGCTTGGGCTTTGAATCCGCGACGAAGATATCAGTGACATTGTTCACTGTGGAGACATCGCTGTCGTAGTCGTCGTCGCACTCGATATTGAGCGACATTGACGTTGGGAGGCTACTGCCGTTGGTCGTGAGCGTCATCGTAGTACCAGAACCAAATGGAGACCGCATCGTCCGTTGAGTACTTCCCATGTCGTCTCTTCCCACCGCGTGCCGTATTGCCCACCGAGTGTCTGGCGAGCGCATCGTTGACATCTCGGTCGAGGTAGTTCTGCTGCTGCTGCGAGTAGGTGATTCACATGCCGAAAACTCCTTGGCACCCCCTTCAACTGCGTCGCTGTCTGAGCTGGCGACGTCGTCCTCATCCAGGTGGTCGTCAAACCACCAAAGCAGCACGGGAATGGGAACCAGTGAGTACACGAACAACGCGTGGGTCATCACGCGCAGCGTGAACGAGCGAACGCGGTGGTCCCACAGCAGCTCGTACACCCCGAGCTGTCCGATGGCCTCGCACGAAAGCTGCAGCAGCAGAAACGCAGCGACGATCTGTCCGCGGGCGGCGAGCTGCTGGCGCTTGGAGAGCGCGATCACGAACGCCTCGGCGATGATGACCGTCATGATCTCTCCAAAGCACGAGAGTCCGAGCAGGAACACGTACAGCGACACGACTCGATCTGTGGCGGGGCTGGTTCCCTTGACGTGGTCCAGCACCGACATGCCGAGCAGCCCTGCGCTCGCGAGGCCCCAGCCGGCAACCATGTACGCCTTCCACCTGGACCCGCGGATGGGGAACGCGTCCGAGAGCAGGCCAATGAGCAGGCTGCAGCTCCACGGCAGCATGAGCAGGATCTCGGCCGCATCCTGCTGGTACGCGCGTAGGTGCAGCTCTCTCTTCATGAGCGTGAGCACGCCGCGCTTGAGCCACGACGTGAGCAGACTCGCCATGGCCACGGACGCCAGCATCCCCACGAATCTTCTGCGCCAGATCGTCGGCTGCTCCTGTTCCTGCAGTTCGCCGTCTAGTCCTCCTGGGCTCTGTAGCTCGGCAAATCCTCGGCCTGGAGACGTCGGGGGTGACGGCAGCGTCCACCGGACCGTCTTGCGCACGCGGCTGTTCCTGAGCTGGGCATCCTCGTCCTCGTCCTCGTCCTCCTTGTGCTCGCTCACCTCACCCAGCAGCAACGGCAGGCTGGAGCGCGCCGAGGACGAGCGCATGGAGCCTGCCGGTCGCGCGCTTTTCGTCTGCTCCGCGTGTTGGCGAGTCGCGCGTGGCATTCCATCGAGGGCGGCCCGTCCTCCTTCCTTCTGGCAGTTGGGTGGAGCTCACATGCCGCGCTTTGTATGCAGCGGCAGCATCATCCCAGCGAGTGATTTCTCTCCTTGAGATTCGACTGGCGACAATTGGGTCCCCCACCGGTTCAAGTGGAGCCCACTCCATGACCACCCAGCTCACCCTCTGGACCACAAGTGCGACTGTCTGCACCGAGCCACGTCACGCTCGGTATCATCCGCATCCTGTGTCCTCCATGGCGCAAGTGTCAGAATTTCTTTCAGACTCTGAAAGCACAAGCCCGTCGATCGCTGGAAGATGAAGCTGTGGCCTGGGCTCGCTCGCTTCAGCTGCTGGCTGCGAAGCTTCGGGTGGTCTCAATCAGCTACTGCAGTCGAAATTTTCTACTACGCCTTGTCGTAGGCAAGAACCGCGTGGGGAGAGACGTAGGCCCTGGCGAGCGCCAGCCCGTCGGCCGTGGGCTGCGCGAACGCCAGCGCGCTCACCGGGGCGCGCAGCCCGTAGATGAACTTGTCCCTCGCGACGTCCAGCAGTCTGGTCGCGATCTTCTGCCGCCGGAACTGCGGGTGCACCCAAACCTGGCACACGCCCACGAGCGCCGGCCTGGGTGTCGCTGCGTCGTCCTTTGAGCCCACGGGAATTGCACGGCTGACGCTCTCGACCGTCACGCAGCCCACCACACGCCTGTCGGCCACGTACAGGAACGCGCCTCGGCGCAGGAACTCGTCCCGGTCGACAACGCCCAGCGCGTCATCCAGCAACTGCTTGACCTCCAGCAGCTTCTTGACGTGCGCCGCCGGGTCCTCGGCCCGGATCTCGATGATCCGCGCTGCCATTACGATAGCTCCAGACGTTAGAGGAACAGCCAGCTGACGGCCCAGGGCCAGCGAGCGCACCGTTCTCGTCCGCGAACTCTCTGTGCAGCCGCTCGCTCTTCCACTTGCCCAGCACGACGCCCCGCTGCGCGCGCCTGCAGAACGCCGCGTGCTCCTTCTCGTCCTCCTAACGGGATCAGTCAGCGTCTCCATATCTCACACCTCCATACAGACACACAGCCAGCCGCTGACCTCCTCGCCCACGGTGAACAGCAACCCGCAGGCGCGGCAGGTCGCTCTGGCCCCAAAGCTGCGCTGCCCCACGTCGATGTACGTCTGCTGCGGCGCCTTCTCCTCCTGCTTGAGCCCTGAAAGTGCCTGCGACTTGCCGCTGCTCGCCCCGGGCGAGGAAAGCGCCGCCGAGCGCCGCGCTTTCGCGGGCGGAGAGCGGAGAGAGAGGAGATCGCGGCTGTCGCCAGGCGAAATACGCGCCCGCCGCCGCTTGCCCGCGACCGGCGCCGCCTTGCGAGCGCCGCGCATCAGCGCCTGGTTGACGTCCATGCCTTCGAGCGTGAAACAGTGGCGGCAAAATCAGTTGCACTTTGATTGGCTGAAAATATGTTTTTTCGGGACACTGGGCAGGTGCCGTATTTAAGAATGTTTTAGTTTGGGCAATCCGTGTTCTTCATTTTAGGCTGGTGTTGATTGGCGAGCACCAAGCGACACATCGCCGTCGCGAGCAGCTCCTTGCCATTGCCGGCGACGTGCTGCTCTTGCTGCTGCTCCAGGACGCCAAGCGGAGCGCCATGCGGTCGAACGACAGCCAGAAGGTGATTGTGGTGGGCATCCCCAAGTCGCTGGACGACGCGGGGCTCTCGGAGCTCTTCAGCAGCTTCGGCACGGTGGCCGAGGCCAAGGTGGTGCTGGACGCCAACAACGGGAACGCGTCTCGCGGCTTCGGGTTCGTGACGTTCACGGCGGCGTCGGCCATGAACGCGGCCATCAAGGGCATGAACAAGAAGAAGGTGGACGGCCGCGTGCTCAACGTGCGGCAGCTCGTGCCCAAGGACAAGTTCCAGCAGCAGAAGCAGCAGGACGGGGGCAAGGACAAGGATCCGAGCCGAAGGCCCTGCTGGCTGCTGCGCAAGGGCAAGTGCTCCAAGGGTGACAGCTGCCCGTTCTCGCACGAGATCCAGGACGGAGAGTTCGGCTCCTGCTTCGAGTTCGTGCAGACCGGCGCCTGCAAGCGCGGCGACAAGTGCAAGTTCTCCCACCCGAGCAAGGAGGACGCGGACGGAGCTGCAGACGCTGCTACTGATGGCGACAAGAAGAAGCCACCGGCGGCGGGCAAGGCCGGCAAGAAGGACGCGGCCGACGGAGAGAACCCCAAGCGCGTGTGCTACGCGTTCCAGTCGGGTCGCTGCCACCGCGGCAAGAAGTGTCTGTGGCTGCACGAGAAGCTACCGGAGGCCAAGCAGGAGAAGAAGGAGGCCGCTCCGGCCAAGAAGGTCGGCAGCTTTGAGGTCGTCGCCACCGACGCCGAGGCGGGCAAGAAGCGTAAGCGCGAGGCCGACCCGCAGGATGCGAGCGAGACCGAGTCGGAGGACGACGATGAGGAGATGGAGGAGGCTGCCCCAGCACCGAAGCAGCAGCCGAAGCAGCAGCCGAAGCCAAAGCAGCAGCCAAAGCAGCAGCCAAAGCAGCAGCAGTCGAAGCCCCAGCAGCCTAAACAGCAGCAACAGGTGAAGCAGGAGCCCAGCGAGGCCCCGAAGCATAATGCACAGAAAGCCGCTCCGCTCGCCGGGCTGGCCGCACACGTCTCGGGCTTCATGGCCAAGCAGGAGCCGACCAAGCCTATCAAGAAGGAGGCGCCGGCCGAGAAGAAGCCGCAGCAGCAGCAGCAACAGAAGAAGCAGCACAACGATGGCCCGCCCGCCAAGAAGGCTAAGACGGAGCGCATCGACATGGGCGCCGCGTTCGACGGAGTCTCGGACGACGACGAGCCCAAGCGCGGCGGCCCGCGCGGCCGCAAGCCCGTGGACAAGGACGCGCTGCGGGCCGCTCGCGAGAAGGCCAAGGAGGACCGTCGCGCCAAGCGGTCCGCCAAGAAGCAGGCGCTGTCTCGGCTCAAGACGCAGGACAAGGTCGACCTGGAGGCATAGGTAGTAGCGAGCCCGCAGTCAACACAATGCAATCGCGAGTCTGTAGATATCCGTTCGATGATCGACTGGTTTGCTCCGACAGCCACTCGCAGCGCCTGTGGGCATGGCGAGCTGGCCCAAATCACCGCGACAGGCGCAAGTGAGCCCGTGTGGGCTCCGACCAGCAGCTCTGGCCTCTTGCATCCACTCCAAGGCATCTCCAAGACGTTCAAAGGCTAGTCCTGGAAGCATCTTCGAACGTCCTGCCACGTTAGACGCGACAGAGGAACGGAACGCAATTGGGACTTGTCCACTGCTCACGGGCGAAACGGCTGGCGCCTTGATGGCGTGTTGCTTCCTTCCATCCGCGAGCATCGATCGCTCACAGCCCTTGATCCAGCGACGGCTCACCTTCCGCCTCCGCTCGAGATTCAGCCGCTGCTGGAACTGGCGCCTCATGTGGCCGGACGCTGCTTTCGAACCGACCGGCGCCACAGCTCGCTCCTGCCACGTCGAGTGAGCCCTCGAGGTTGGCTTAGAAGCGCTGGCTTGAGGCTGGCTGGTCATTTCGCGATCGGATGCTGCGGTCGGAGCCCGCGGACGAGATGCACAGACCGTGGCTCGACGACCGAGACACGCTGGGGCGGTCGATCACGAGGGGCAGCAGCTCCAGCTCTTCATCCAGTGGGGAGCACGCCATGCTGCAAAGCGAGCCAAACAGTGTCTGCTCCTCGCCCCACGTCATGGACAGTAGACACCACTGGCCGACCTCACCGTCCGAGTCTTCGGCCCACTTCGAGCTCCCAGAGGAGCTCCTGCAGCTCTGGCACCAACGCCACCTGGGCCTCATCGTGTCGGTCGCCATGGCGAGTCTGCTCACGTCGTGGCTCAAGCGAGGCGTGCTCTCGCTCATGAAGAGCGAATTCAACCTGCTAGAGTACCAGAAGGACGCGGCCGAGATCCTGCTCATGCTGCCGTGGTCCTGCAGCCTGCTCATCGGCTTTTGCTCGGACGTGCTGCCCATCCGAGGCTCCCGTTGGAAGGCGTACCTCGTGGTTGGCTGGGTCCTAGTCGCGATTGGACTGCTCGGCATGGTCGTGCTGCACCACTACGACTCGACTCCGTCTCCGCGAATTGTGAGCAGCCACGTCTTCTTGCTCGGCGTTGCGTGCTTCGGAGAGATCATGAGCATCATTGTCGCCGAGGCGTACATCGTGTCGCTCGCCAAGTTCGAGCCCATTGCGACTCGCGGCTTCATCGTTGGATCCTTCTTGTTGCTCCAGTTCAGCTGCGAGTCTGTGGGCCAAACAGCGCTCTACCTCGTCATCTGGAGGTCTGGATTCGGCGTGACGCTCTCGCAACTCGTCCATGGACTCTTCGTTTACTCACTTGTACCGATTCCAGTGCTCATCTGGGGCTTCAACGACCGAATCATCCAGCGATGTGCCGCAGGAGACGCCAAGTTCTGCGAGATGCCATCTGTTGAACGCGTGCTACAAGAGATACCGAGTATGGTGGCGACACTTCCTTGCTCGTCGGCGGACTTGCTCGCGAGTTTCAACTCTTTAGAGTCGCCTCCGCTTCCTCACATGCCGGTCCCCGAACCAGAAAGATCCTGCTCGTGCTCGGCGGTTGATATCAAAAGCTTCGTGTACGGGTTTGTCAGGAAGATTTGGAGCCACTGGATGATTCTTTGGCATGCACTGCAGACTCGAGCTTCGTGGAACTCGTTCCGCTTTCTCTGCCTATTCATCTTCTTCAGCGAGTTCGCGATGCGGTATGCACATCTCGTGCTTGATGACTGGAGCGGTGTCACTGGAATCACCGATGCCGAGACGGACATCTCTGCAGAGTTCATGTATGTCGCTGCTGTTCTCGTCTTTCGATTCGTGTTCCTGAACCGGAATTGGAAGCTGCTCGCATGCATCGCATTACTTCTCGTATACCTGCTTCCGCAACTCGTCTACTATTCAGTGATCATCTTTAAGCCTGCACTGCGAGGGGGCTCCACAGGTTTTACCTTCCTGTATTCGCTGGTCAAGTCGCTGCGAGGATTTCTTCGAGGCACGGTTTTGGCGTTGGAAATCATGTGCATCGTCGAGATCGCACCGAAAGGTGCTGAAGGAGCCGTTCTTGGCACGCTAGTGTCTGTTGCGACCATCATGCGGCTAGTTACTGCCACGTTTTCCAACATGGTCGGGTATTTGTTCGGCTCACAGGTGTTGCTCACTCGGACAGTTGGTTTGAGTGGCTCAAGTAGTGGCACTTCATACGACTACGAAGCAGATGAGCAGTCGATGGTTTTCACCGCGCTGATGCTGTGCTTGGTGATCAGACTTCTAGCGATTAATGGCGTGTTGTGCCTGCCGAAGGACAAGTTCCATCTGACAGCTTTGCAGCTTCCTGAGCTTCGATACGGCCGACACAGCCGCTGGTACCCGTGGTGGGTCATCGGGATACTTGGCACGTCGTTGACCATATCCACAGTGTACAACTCGCAAGTAGTGAACCCGTCGACGGCGTGTCTTCGGGCCTTTGGCGGCCACGGATGCCACTGAAAGTTCCCCTATTTAGTAATGCAACAACTTGCAGCTCGGTCCCCCCTACTCGTCTTCGTCCAGCTCATAGAACCGATCGACTGCTCGCCAGTAGCTGAAGTCGCTGCTGCTGTTGACAGCCGGCTCAAGCTCGAACGCTTCCGCGGGAACCTCGATCTCTTCGTGCTGGAGCAGCCGCAACACCTCCTCCTTCTCCTTTTGTCTCAGGTCCTGCGGGATCATGCTCGCGTCCCCAAGCGTCCAGTCCGTCGACTCTTCCGCCGCCTGAGCTGGAGTCGCCACGGGTCTCGTTCCGACCAACCCAGGGCTTGAATTTTCCTTGGGACTTGCAGTTTCTGCTCGCTTCTGCTGCTTCTTCGGTGCTTTGCGAGCTGGAGAAGCAGATTCTGAAGGCGACAGCGGCCGCTTTCTTGCCACCGACGCCACTCGAGCGCTGACCGCCGGCTCGTCACTCTCTTTTGCGTCCCGAGGCCCGTTATTCACCAAAACCGGCAGCTCCATGGCGCTCAAACAACTCGTACGACGCTGCTTGATCCTCGTTGAGACTTGTGCTCTCCATGTAGAGGAGACCGTGTCATTGTTGCACGCGTCACACAACCCTGTCAATCGTGATCGCGCTCACATGGCTTCAGCTTGGCTTCAACTTGGCTTCAACCGGATCGGGTTGTGCGCTTTGGCTATTCCTGGTCTGCAGTCTGTATTTCAATCACCAACACCCTCGGTGGCACTTGAGCTTGGGCTGGAGGGAGGCCATGAGCTTCTTGGACCGGTTCCAGGGCAAGATTGCGACGGTGACGGCGCAGGGCCATCTGCGAAAGGCGGACGGCAGCGAGGAGATCCGCGTGGGTCCGCCCAAGCGGAAGCCCCAGCCGGTCAAGAGCAAGCCCATCAGCAGCAACAACAACAGCAGCACTCGGACTCCTGAGGTTGACAACGCTCGACCTGCCAAGATTGGCAATGAAAGCGCGCGTAGTGGACGTGGAAACAACAACGATCGACGGGAGGAGTCGGGTTTTAGCTATGGCCAGACGACGATGCCGGGACAGCTCAGCGATGACAACAGCTACAATCATGAGCCCCGAGCGTCCAAGTCGCCGTCTCCTACACTCGCTCGAGACAAGAGCTCTCCTCGCTCAATTGGCCCGCATTCGAGCCAACAATCCCCCAAAGAGCGCAACGAAACGCGTGTCAAGACCGAGCAGGATCAGCTCGCATTCAGTCGCAAGGCTCGGCCTGTAAGCTACGAGCCGTGCAAGCTGTCTCAGTACAAGAAAGAGAAGCCGGGGGGCTACTACGAGCTCGGAAAGCTGCAGCCGGACCTCAACTCGGATGACCTCGTGCAGAAGCGCGCCAACGTGGAGCGCATTAAGGCATTCTCCAAGAACCTCCGCGACATCAACAAGACGACCACAAAGAAGCCAGAGGAGAACAACGAAGGCGCGTCTCCGAAGAAAGAAAAGTCGACTCGTGACAAGGCGCTAGAATTCGCCAAGCGCGTGCCAAAACCAAAGGTACGCGCGGCGACGCCCGAAGAAGACGCAGTTCCGGTTCCCCAGGTGGCGCCTGAGCCGAAGCTAAAGCCAGTGGTTAAGCCAGCATTGCGAGCAGGAATCTCAAGCAAGGTGGCGCGGCCGATCAACAGCGTGGTTGCCGATGACTCGGACGACGACGAGTTGAGCTCGGAGCTGCTGCAGCTTCAGCAGCGCCACCAACTCTCTCGCGCACAGGTCGATGCGTTGATCGGGAGCGGGTGACCGCAGGGGCTAAAGCTTGCACAATAATACCCACTTCATTAACTCTCTCTTGTGCTTGTAGCATACGGTCGCTATCCCCACGCTTGCGTCAGACTGTAGTTGAGCACGAGCACGTCTCCAGCCTGGAAGCACTTCACGTACAGTCCAACGTGAGAACTCAACCGCAGTGCATCAATTCCAGCAGCCTCGTACGGCGAACAGCGCACTGAGCTTCTGGTCCGGCGACGGTGCGAACGAGCTGTTGCAATACACGAACTGGGCCAGTTGTCAGCAGGCCTGGACGATGGTAATCACTCCCAGAAGCCCATCAAAGCACCAGCGCGTCGCCGTCCTTGAGCCGCAGCTGCTTGCGCAGGAACTTGTAGACCTGTACGCATAACTAACGTTAGTGCGGAGCCAGCAGACTTGACGGCCGACTGGCGAGACGCACGACGCTGAGCTGGTCGCCGCCGTTGACCGTGAACTTGGTGCGCTTCATGAGCGGCGCGTTGCCCGCCGCGACGAACTGCAGCGTCACTGGAGCCGCCGAGCGCCTTCGTTAGCTCAAGGCACAGCTGCGGAGCGGGGCTAGGGCGCGTCGGCACCTTTGGCGGGGCCGTCGGGCCGCGCGGGAGCTGCGGCTGGAGCTGGAGCCTCCATCGTGGCACTCCTGATTGAGCCTCGCGAGAAGCTACATTTCCCAGACGGACGTCTGGGACATCATGTGGAGCGATTCAGACTATTGATTCTATTGGTGAGGTTCTACCGCTAAGTTTTTTATCTAGTCTTGTGCATACCTGGGGCAATACACGAAACCTACTTCCCTATCTGAAGCTCTCTATGGAGCGCCCCAGACACAGTGATGCCATAAGTCCTTTCTCTGTGACGTCAGCTTGAAGAGACGCCCTTTTAAAGGGGTGATGGGTGCGGAAGACGCCAGTTCCATCCATCACTTTCGCAGGTAATTAAACCACAAAGGGTTCAACTCGCTTTCAAGTATTAGATATCTATGAATTGATACCACAACATTACAGATCTGTACCGGTGCTGGAAGCCGCGCCGCATTTCTCCTCTGGATGCGCATACACCACCACTTCCACAGAGCCCTTACCAAGTCGGCGCTCGAGCCCTCAATCTCCATCTCGATCGCAAGCGACTCCCAAGCTCTCGGCGCGTGGAGCTGCGCCGGCCGCGCTCACACTTCAAGTCGACAAAGAGCGCGCGGTCGCCAGCGTTTAACGGCCGACGCTTCCGGCGGTGGCCTCGAGCCGCGCACAAAGCGCTGTTTGCTTTTTGCAGACGCCATTTTGCCCCGAGACGAGCCGAGAAGAGACGAAGATGCCGCTCCTGACGACGCTGCAGCGCGACGGCGAGGCGCAGGCGCAGCAGCGCGCGCAGCTGTTCGCGCTGCTGCAGCGGCGGCAGCTGACGGACGTGACGCTCGTGCTGGCGGCCGACGACTCGCAGCTCAACGCTGCGTTCTTGGCCGAAGACGACGAGGAAGATGACGAGGAAGATGGCAAGAGCGCGACCGGACAGGTGGAGGTGCAGGCCCACCGGCTGGTGCTGGCGGCGGCCAGCGCCTTCTTCCGTGCGCTGTTCACCAGCGGCATGCGCGAGTCGCACGAGCCTCGCGTGCCGCTGCCGGGCGTCGACCCGCGCGCCTTCCGCGCGCTGCTGCGGTACATGTACCTGGGCGAGCTCGCGCTCTCGGGCGACAACGTGCTGCCGATCCTCGTGACGGCCGACCGGCTCGAGATGCCCGAGGTCGTCGACGAGTGCTGCGCGCAGCTCATGCTGCGCCTCGCTGTCGACAACTGCGTCGACGTGTTCGTCTGCTGCCGCGCGCTCGTGCACCGCCGGGCCTGCAGGCTACTGGCGCGCGCTGCAAGAGCCTTCATGCGAGCGTTTGCCTCGGATGTGAGACGCACGCCGGCGTTCCAACGCAACCTGCTGGCGGGAGACGCGAGCGTGCTGCACGCGGTCGGCGATCCGTCGGCACCGGCGACTCGAGCCCCGATCGCAAGACGCAAGAGCGACGGAGACTACTGCGAGGTGCGTCCCATGCCGCAGAAGAGCAGCCCAGTGATCCGCGACGCGGAAGAGACTGCCAGTGGCATGACGAACAGTATCACTCAGCAAGAGCTGCCAACGACGCTAGCCACGAAGCCCAGTTTTGATGGCGAGCGCACGCCAACGATCTTTGTAATCGGTGGCTTCAACGGACCGTGCGCGCTCAAGTCAGTCGAGCTGCTTGATTTCCACTCGGGAAAGTGGTTTGCGGTTGAAAACATGCACGAAAAGCGCTCGTACAGTGGTGCAGCCGTTTCGAGTGCGCAGAAGATCTACGTCATGGGCGGCGCCTCCAACTCTCGCCACCTCGACTCGGTTGAAATGTACGACCCCGAGCGCAACGTTTGGACGGAAATGCCGAGCATGCCCACTGCGCGAAGCTACCTTGGAGCCGCGTTTCTTGATGGTTTCGTGTATGCTGTCGGAGGTTTCAATGGACTCTCGCACCTGCGCACTGTCGAGCGCTTTGATGTCGAGAAGCAAGCCTGGGAAGCAGTTGCGCCACTGAAAACTGCGCGCTCTGGACTCGCAGTCGTTGTGATGCACAACAAGTTGGTTGCTGTTGGTGGTTACGACGGTCGACAGCACTTAGCAAGCGTGGAAGTTTACGACTCGAAAGAGAACCTGTGGTTTGATGCGCCTGCTATGACCACTGCAAGAAATGGGCCGGCAGCGATCGCTTGTGCTCGCACAAACACGGTTCTGGTTTTCGGCGGTGAATCTCGTCATGGAGTTCGGATGAACTCAAGCGAAGCGCTGGAGCTCGGTGGGATCCCAATTGCCAACTCTGAAACCGACAACAACAACAACGCGGAAGACGACGACGACGACATGGACGGAGACGATAGCGAGCTGACAGAGGAAGGTAATCAAGTGTCGTGGCACGGCCGAGAGCCCTTTGTGGACACCCGCAGCGGCCACGCAGCTTTTTCGTTCTTGGACGAGTCGTTTGTGTTCGCGGTCGGCGGCTCTCATCGCAAGGACGAGTACCTGAACGAAGTTCACCGCTTCGATTTCGTTTCTCGCTCGTGGACTTTTCATTCGCGCATGCGCGCGCAGCGATGCGGGCTGAACGTCGCTGTGGTGAGCGTTGCCCCCAACGCCAAGTGTTTTGACACGCAGCGCCAATCCAACCAGCAGTATTGAGTTGGGCGTTGCCAGAAGATGTAGTGGCGGCAGCAGAAGTAAGTTATATCGTAAGTATGAGGCTTTGCCGCAAACGGGAGCAGTCACCAACATCTACTAAGTAGCTAGCAACAAAAAAAATGAAAAAGTCAAAGTACTCGTTGATTCATCCATAACTGAGCATTGACAGTGAATCACTGAAAACTCTTGCGATCGAGCAACTTCGAAAGATGCGTCTGCTCCGAAGAGTTTCGCCAAAGCGCTTTACACAGCCGAGCCGTATGCCATCACAAGCGCATCGCCGTGGAATTTGCGCCACCCTTCAACCAAATCCTCGTACTCGCGCGGGTGGTTGCGGCTAAACGCGATCGGGTCCTGCAATCATGGGCAACACAATTAGGCATCGCGTTCACAGTGCATCAATGAATGAAACAATCCACAAACCTCGGCAAAGCACACAAAAATGGTGTGAAGGGAAGCAACCACGACCTGGGTGAGAATCATCGCCATGCTCGTGCCCGCAATGAATCCGATAACTCCAAGCACAGCTAGCCAAGCAGTACCCTCAAGTCAGCTTCAACTCTACTCCAGGCAAAAACGCTATCATAATCCGAACCGTAAGCAGATCCCTCCGATCCGAGCCCGGCAAACCACGACGATGGCGAAAAATGCGCCACCAAAAGTCCAATGCAGCACGTTACCACACCTGGGAAATAGGCAACCAAACGCGGGTTAGTCTAAGTTTCAACCTAAAGCTCGACTGCTGAACTCTCGTACCAACGCCAAGGGCACCGAAGCCAAGAGCCGTAGATGTGAGGTCATCGTTGATCACAGCCGTCCAACCACGGTTGCGGAACAGGTCCATGACCGCCTTGCCACTCGTACGGAAGTCGTAACCGTAGATGCCAACGTAGATGTAGGCCCAGCGGTTGATGTACTCCATAATTCCAGCAAGCATGCTGAGAATGCACTCAGCAATACAAGCAACGCACGCAAGAGCAGCGTTCTCGTCCTCTCGTGCCTGATTCTTGAGCATATCCGCCATCTGTATCCATTATGAAACACAGAAAATTTGTTAAGCGACTCGGACGCTCGAAAGCCACCATCGCATTGATACGTACCGAGCGCAACGCCTGGAGGACTGCAACGATCAGCGAGCCAAAGCAGATTGATCCGAAGGAAGTCGTCATGGAGCGGTAGACAGCACCGAATGTGACGCTCTTGGCCTGCGGCTGGTACCACCACGTCGCCACGACGCCAGCAGTAGAGCAGGTCAAGATGTTCTGGAGCACTTGCTGGCCCCAGTACACGCTGATGAGCAAGAAGAAGAGCGAGACGTACGCGCCCGCGCCACCACAGAGCTGCTGGCGGCCCTCTTTTGTCACCTGAAAGTTGCCCTTGCAGTCGGGGTTGGCGTCCAGGAAGAGTTGGTTGACGCCGATGGCGCTGAGCGTCCAAAGCACCATCCACGCGAGCTGGTGCACGAGCAGCACGATCGCGATCCCGAATACTGCCATGTGGTCGCGCACCGCCGCGCACGCCGCCTTGAGGTTGGCCGATGCGAAGCCGATGCGGTTGCGCACCGCGTAGATATAGCACACGTTGATGGCGGCCAGGGCAAGGAAGAGCACGGCAGCGAACGGGCTGGCGGCGAACGTCGTGAGCGCGAAGACGACCGTGAAACCGACGTTGGCCCACAGCGCGATGCGGATCATGGACTCGGCGTACGCGAGCAGCACGCGCAGCCAGAGCAGCGCCAAGACGGCGGCGCCGGCCGCGAGGATGGCCGCCATGGCGAGCGCTGGCCTTAGGCTGGCGCTAGCGTCCGGGTCGTTGGTGGCCTGGTGGTCGTGGATGGACTTCTGCACGGCCGGCACGCCCTTCCAGAAGGCTAGCAGCGCGATGACCGCCAGGTGCGCGCCGAACAGCAGCGCGAAGAAGGCGTCGTTGCACTTGGGCGTCGGCGGCTGGAGCCGCAGGCTGTGAACCGCGGCCGCTGCTCCGCTGTTGGGGCTCTTGCCCAGCATGGGGTCGCGCTCGCTCACGGCCTCGTACATGTCGTCGTCTCGGCCGTCTCTGTCGTCGGGGGCGCGCTCCTGGTCCAGCAGGCGCTCGTAGCGCACGCTCCGCTGCTTCTGCTGCTGCTTCTGCTGCTGGCGGGCGCCGCGCGCCTTGTTGGAGCTCGGGAGCTCCACGGTGACGCGCGCGGGTGGCGGGCGGCGCTCGAGCCTGCTCGGGACCTCAGGCGACCGCTAGAGCGGGCGGCAGAGGGCGAGGAGGCAGGTGGAGCGGCCCACGAGAAGCAGGAAGCGAAGCGGCAGGATCTGCGGCGCTTTCTTCGACTTTTGGCGCTGGGCACTTTGGGGAACGGGAGGTATGCGCTTCTCAGAGGTCAGTTGATTAGAACTAGTGTGGGTTGAGGTTTCGTGTAACGAACACAGTATGGAATGAGACAGGTTTTTGCGGGAATCTGCGTGGCCCACACAGTGTACCTGCGTGCACGAGTTGCCCCTCTCGAATGTGATATCAGCTGCACTTTCTCGCCATACAAACTCCAAGAGAGAAATCGGAACGCTCATGTGCAAAACGTCACATGGACCTCGGCTGTCACTTCTCAAGTTGCCGCCGGCCGCGCAGGTGCTCGCAGTATCCGCCGCTGGGAACTCAGCGTAATGGACCGCCACCTGCCGAGCGAGGGCGACGACCCGGGCTTCTCCTACCACGGGATCCAGGACGACGACCAGCTCGGCTCAACGCGCGACGTGCGCATCCCCATGGACGTCGACGGCGTGGCGCTCGACGTTCCCGTCGATTCGACAGCTCGGCAGCAGTCGCAGCAGTCGACCGAGACCTGGACGGGCTCGGACGGCGACAGCGCCGCGCTGCAGCGCCGCTCGTCCTGCCGGCAGCTCGTGAGCGCGACGGAGGGCGACGGCGCGAGCCAGCTGCTGCACAAAGCGCCGAGTCGGCGGCCGCTGGCGGACGACCCGCCGTCCTTCGGAGGTGCCGGCGGCTTGTTGTACCGGGAGTTAATTGCTGGAGACTGATGCGTTTATGATGGTGGTGGGGGATGTGGAGCAGACTACCCGGTTAAGGAGCCGCCGGCCGAGATGCTGCGGGGCGGGAACCAGCGCAAGCGCGTGTCGGTCGGGTCGCTTGAACCCATGGCGCGGCGCTCGAGCTCGGTCGACTGGTCGGACGAGGTCGTGAGCGGCGCGGCCGACGACACGGACCACCTGTCGCTCATGGACCCGTACTACGATCTCACGCGCGCGCGGCTCACGAAGCTGTTTAACTTCTTCGCGCCGGACGGTGAGATTTGCGTTTACCAGCACATTCCTGGGAGTGAGAACGGCTGCTCACGTGGCTTTGTGTTTTGAAGCGGACGGCATGGTGTCGTACGCGGGCTTCAGGCGCGGACTGGAGGCCATGGGCATCTCCACGTCGACCGACGCGCAGTTCGACTCGTTTGTCAAAGGAGTCGACTTTGACGCGAGCGGAGGCATCTCGTTCCACGAGTTCCTGCACGTCATCCAGGAGATCAAGCTCGCGCAGCTCTTTAACGACACGTTTCTCCGCGAAGTTGGACTTGACAAGGCCGGTATTCGGCGCCATCAACTCCACCACATCCGCGCAACGACGTTCGGCCAAGCGTCAACATCGCAGTCAGATTACGATCCAATTGAAGGATGCATGGGCTCGATCGAATATTCACCTGACCGGATGCGCAGTGTGTACCCGATTCGCGAAGTCGAGACGTTCATCTACTCCAAGAAGCCGTCGTGGGCAACGGTGCGATGGATTCACGTGGAGGGCATTGATTTGTTGTTGCTCCGACGACTGTCCGTGCGCTACCGTTTGCACCCACTTGCCGTTGAAGATGCGCTTGACGTTGACCGCGAGCGCCCAAAGTACGAAGAGTACGATGAGCACGCGTCGCTCATCTTGCAGACTGTGCATGCTGCATGCGATCACCACACGCTCAAAATGTATCAGCGAATGTATCGCGCGTCTCTGTACTCTAGCGTGGATCAGGCATCCCCTATCGACTTGATGGGCAAGAAAGAGCTCGAAGAACGCCTGGATCAACTCGCACCTGGTCGCGTCATGACAAAGCCCGAGCAGTTGAGCGTGTACATTCTGCCGACGGTCTTAATTAGCGTTCAAGAAGATGCCTCCAACAGTGCTTGGCAGCTTGTTAAGTCTCGTCTCGACACTTCGTACTCCAAGGTGCGGCAGCACGGCACGGGTTTTCTTGTGTACACAATGCTGGATGCATGTGTAGACGAATTGTCGCCGATCGCGCACACATTTGGTGCTAAGCTTGCAATGCTCGAGCGCTTGCTGAAGATCGACCCGCGAACTTTTGACGCTAGCCGTGTGGCTGCAAGCGCCAAACAGGTCAAGGGACTCAAGCTCTTGTGCAAGCCACTGAATGAAGTCGTCGAGCAACTGCGCTCAGCGCTCTCTGACAAGGCCCACCGCGAGGGAGACACGAGCGGAAGCGACGACATTGTCCGATACTTGCGTGATGTGCAAGACCATCTGAAAGCCGTTGATGAGGACTGCGATCGGCACTTGGATACATGCCGTGTATTGTCTGAAGCATGTGACAATGCGCGCGACGCGCAGCATAACGATGTGAGCTACTTGCTGACGCTGGTGGCGGCATTATTCTTGCCTGCGCAGTTCCTCACGGGTTTGTACGGCATGAACTTCGTCAATATGCCCGAGCTGCAATACCACAACGGATACTTTGTCTGGTGGGCTGTCGTCGTGGCCATCGCTCTGATGGAGATCATATACTTGAAGTTTTACAAGAAGTGGCTTTAATGACCATCAAAGGAAAATGTCATGGAAACACAAAAGTTGTCAAAGAAGTGATGCAATACGCTCTGTTGTTTCTTTCATTGCTCAAACACCAGCACCAAAAGCTGCAGAAAATGCGTCGCCATGGAATTTGCGCCATCCTTTGACGAGAGCTTCGTACTCGTGAGGGTGGTTTTGGCTTAGAGCACTCGGGTCCTGAGTTGAATGTGTTAGTTCGCGTAACAGTATTATATAATTGCTCGAAGAACGTACCTCCGCAAAGCACACAAAGACTGTATGGAGTGATGCGACCACTACCTGCGAAAGGGTCATCCCCATGCTCACGCCGGCGATGAATCCAACTAAGCCAAGCACAGCTAAAATGAAAGCGACTTTGAGTACAAACAGAGTGACGGCGTCTGACATATCACACAATCGTACCGTAAGGCGATCCGAGACTCTCAAACCACGCCGCTGGTGCCAGATATGCCACTAAAAGGCCGACGCAGCACATCACGATTCCTAGGTAAAAGACAAAGTGAATCCCAATCAATAAGCTTCACTTCGCCGCAAATATGGCTGTACAGTTCGTTACAGCTTACCAATGCCGATAGCGCCAAAGCCCAGAGCTGTCGACGTGAGGTCATCATTGATAACAGCTGTCCAACCGCGGTTGCGAAACAAATCCATGACTGACTTGCCGCTCGTGCGGAAATCGAACCCGTAAATGCCAACGTAGACATAAGCCCACTGGTTGATATACTCCATGATGCTAGCGAGCATGTCAATGATGCACTCGATAACACACGCAAAGCATGCTAGTGCTCCGTTTCCATCCTCTTGCGCTTTCTTCATGGCCATATTTGCCATCTGAAAGGATACACGTAACACATCAGCTCACCCAAGACATGCAAAACTTTGGTTCTGCACCTACCGCACGCATTGCCTGGAGGATGGCAATTAGTAGTGAACCGAGACAGATCGATCCAAACGAAGTCGTCATGGTGCGACGGACAGCACTGAACGTGGCGCCATTAACTTGAGGGTTGTACCACCACGTTCCAACAACGCCCGCAGTTGTGCATGTCAGGACGTTCTGGAGCACTTGTTGGCCCCAATAAATGCTGATAAGCAAGAAGAAAAGCGCAGTGTAGGCCCCAATTCCTCCACAAAGCTGCTGACGACCGCCACTAGAATCAGATTGGTCTTCAGTTCCACAATTGGGATTGGCATCCAGGATAAGCTGATAGACACCGACAGCGCTTAGTGACCATAGAATTAGCCACCCAAGCTGAGCCACCAAAAGCACGATTGCAAGCATAAACACTGCAGGGTGATCGTGAACAGCGGCACAAGCAGCCTTCAAGTTGGCTGAAGCGAAGCCGATACGATTTCGCACTGCAAAAATATAGCATACGCTGAAAGCCGCAAAAATGAAGAAGAGGATAGAAGCACCCGGGCTTGCAGCAAATGCAGCGATGGCAAACACTACCGTGAGAACAACGTTACCCCAAAGTGCAATGCGGATCATTGACTCTGCATACGCAAGTAGCAAGCGCAACCAAACAAACGCAAGCACTCCGGCACCTACAGCTAGAAGTGCAATCGCACCAAGCGAAATCCCCAAGCTGTCGTTCGATTCTAGATCTGCAGAGTCTTGGTGCTTGTGAATTTCAGCCGAAATAGTTGGTATTCCTTTCCAGAAAGATAGCACTACCACCCCAACAAGATGAAGTCCGAAAAGTATCGTAAAGAGTCGATCATTGTAGGCTGGGGTTGGTGGCTGTGGTCGGAGACTGCGCACTCCAGCACCGTCGACGTTGACTTTTCCTTTCTCAATGTCCGAAGGCTCCACTGCGGCCACGAACATATTTGCAATGGGAGCAGCACCAAAGTGAAGTGGGCTTTGCGGTCTCACGTCACGAAGCAAACTGTGAACTCCTGAGCAAGTATTGAAAAAGAATTCACTTTCCTACGACGGAAATAGATAGCTGCGATCAGAAAAGGAGGGGCTTTTGATTCGGATCGGTGATCTAGCAGATACGGTGTAATGATTTGCCATGACCATTTCCAGAATTGAATGGAGACTGGATTCCCGATGACGGGATAAGCCTGACAACTTCTAAGCCTGCGAGAACGCAGACGTTTCTTGCCGCGGAGTTGCATACGGCGACAGGAAGCGGGCTTCTTCATCATTCCATTGGCTGCAGCGACTGGATGGCGTCATGAGCTGAGGAACTGGAGACTGCACGACTGGAGCGTAACCCACCGGCGTATTGCCGCCTTCAGCCATTGCGAACTGTAGTTTCTCAGTCTCCAGCTCGGATTCGTTCTCTCCACTCGCCTCCATCGTCTCGGCTGCTCGTTGGGCCATGTCTGCCCAATTGACATACGCGAGCTTGACAAGGTACACCCCGAGCTTGACGATCTCCATCAAGCACACAGCGT
>JAASGX010000021.1:0-78920 GCA_023334415.1 Phytopythium chamaehyphon | reverse complement strand
GTTGGTCAGCGCTTCGATGGCCGTTGGTGCGAGCACCGCAGCCGCGGCGAGCGTGGCGAAGGTCTTCATGGTTTGCTCGAGTCCGTTTGTGTTGGCGTGCACTCAACGGAGCAAATCGATGAATGAGGTTTGTTGGTTGAGAGCGGTGGCGGGCCGACCTGCGGGCGGAGTAGGAGGAGCCCTCCTGCTCCTGTGGAGTCTGCAGATTCGACGGAAGAGCTGAGTGGGTACCGTACAGGCGGAAACGCACCAACGTCGCGTTGCCTCCCCTCGCTCACACAGGTGACAGGAGAGCAGGTGGATCACTGGATCTGGTGGCGCTGTGTCAGCCAATTAATTAATCAACCTGATGCGAGTCTCGCGAGACTTCTCTCTTCAATGCTTCGTCCCCGTAGAACTGGGTCCCAAGAACCCACAGATGTGCCACGCTCTGCCTTTCATATGAGTCGGTCCATCGAAAGCACAACATCTTGGGAAAAGTCGCCCATACATTCCCACAGATGATTTCAAAATCCCCCAACATTTCCCCATGAGACCGAGCGGACGAACAGCACAAACCCCTTACTGTACGTTGAAGCGGTCGACAGGCGGTGGCGGTGCTGGCCCGAACCGTTTCTCTGCGGCGGGCGGCGGCGCGTGCCTCGGGCCAATGGTGGCTCGCGGCGGGGCATGGGGAGGTTCCTGAGGCCGGTCGCTTCAAGCAGAGACTCTCCACCCGGCTGGCCACATGGCGGAATACTCAGACGCGCAAACGAGTCCTCGTTGCACATGATCCGTACAGTAGTACAGTAATTGCGCGTGGCGACGCGTTGCCAGCGTCTCGGCGACGCCTCCAAGCGTTCAAATAGCTGCCACGGCCGTGCGAGTCCATGGTGGCCCAGACCAATACAGCGAGTGGGTTTCTCGCCTCGTAAGCTCGCCTCATAAGCTCGCCTCGCCTCGATGGAACTGCAGCTCGGAAGACGTGAGACCGGGCTTAAGCGCCTTCTCAGTGAGCAGGGCGGTGCATCCATTTGCGTGAACGCTCGATGGAGTCGCTACCGGCGAGGACAAAATGGCCGAAACAACAATGGGGATTGAGTCGGTGGAGTCGAATGCCGACTCACTCGAATGTGCTTGTCTATGGGGACGACATGGTATGCACGGCGGTGAGCAAGTCGATTGAATCTCATTTGACATTGGAATCTAAAATGCATGTGTGCGTGCTGATACACTACGAAGGCTCAGCTCGACCCGGCGTATTTGAGCGCCATGAGGCTGAAGGCGATGATGGCCAGGCCGACGAAGAAGGCGGGAACGAAGAGCTTGCCCTTGGGGTCGAACTTGTAGGCGCCCTTGAGCAACTCCTTGACAGTAATGGTCACCAGCATGCCGGCGACCAGGCCGTACAAAGTCGCCTCAAGCCAGTAGCTCATACCTCCAGACACAGCGGCCCAACCGATGCCCGCGCCTAGTGGCTGAGCAATCCCGCTGATAGCTGTCCATTTGAACGCTTCGAGCTTGCTACCAGTCGCGTAGTACACCGGTGCGGCAATAGCAACTCCCTCAGGCATGTTGTGAAGGATGATTCCAATGCCGAGCACGATGCCCGTCCGCACACCTTGGAGAGAGGATACAAACAGCGCGAGGCCCTCGGGGAAGTTGTGGATGGCAACAGCAATTCCTGTCATCATACCTGCGCGATGATAGTCGCGCTTCACGTTCGCTGCCTCTTCGCTCGCTGTGGTCACCCCGCTCGCTGCTTGTGGGGATCCTGGAATGTTGAGGTGCTCGAGCGTGGCGTTCGGGTCACTTGGGATTGGGGTGGGCGACGTCGGACTGCCAGGCCCATGTGGACCGCTAAGGTTGATCTCCAAGTCAACCTCCTTCTGCGAGACGGCCTCAAAGTCTCGTGTGGATTTATCCTTCTTGGGCTTCTTGCGATCCAGGACACCATGTACAAGGCACTCGACCATCAGGATGATCACCACGCCACCAAAGAAAGCCCCGATCACGGCCAGATAGGCATTACCGTTGCAAGTGTTGTCACATACGGCTGTCGACGTCGTCGAGCCTCCGTGCTCGTACGCCTCTGGGTCAACAGCGCCGCCTGTTGTGAAGGTGGCACGGTAGAACGTCAAAGACTCGCCCCAAAGATCCGTCAAGCCGATAAATAGCATGACGCCAGACGAAAGCGCGAAAGCGACAGCCAGCGACCGTGAATCCGCGAGGAACTTGAGCCGCTCGATCGAGATCACGAGGACGGAGAGAGTCGTGGCAAACCCACCGAGAACACTCATTCCCATCGCACCGCCAATAACCTCAGCGGTCAGCTTGTTGGATGTAGCGGTTGACGAGCCGTCATCGTTTGGGACGCTGTCATCCACATCTGTAAGCTGGAACAATGCCATCATGTTGTTCTCTTCATGCTCCATAATGTGGCAATGGGCGACGTACGGCTCAGATGTATCAAAGTTGTACTCGGTCGCGCCACGGGTACTATCCTCCACCAGAAACTCATCGGGTGTACACGCCACGTAGCAAATTTGAGTGTTATCCAAAACTCCGGGATTGTTGGGAATCACAACCACGTCTTTGAGGGAGTTGGTATCAATGTCCTCGTCAGTCGCGCCACATTGGGCGTTCACAAGATGCCAATGGAACGGATGCGGGTCATCAGTCGGATTCTTGAAATACCACTTCTCAACTTTTCCCTTTGTGCAGGCCAAAGTGTTCTTGACAGTTGTTGTGTTGATCTCCATCCCGCGGTATCGAATCATAGATTTGGATGGGCAATTGAGTGTGTATTCCATCTCGCCGAGCGTAATAGAGCGATTTTTGCCACCCAGAGATTCGTATAGCGATTTTAAGTCCTTCAGTTTGACAAGAGACGACGGCAGCGTACGAGTTGTCATCGTATTTGTCTTCAGTGATGCCGTAACAATGAATTTCATAACTCGAGGGTCATACTTGGACTGATAGATTGTCGGGATGTCCACAAGTTCGTACTCAGTTCCGTCTGAATCATTAGAGAAGTCACAAAACAGCTCCACCCGCTCAAAAGGAAACAGGTTGAGGTATGACGAGAGTTGCTCAGGTGTCTGAACATATCCACCGTCCTTTGCGATAATCTTGCATTTGTCTGCAAACGGAATTGAAAAATTGTAGTTGCGTGAGTTGGCACTGTTCGTCAAACGAAAGCGGACCTGTGCCGGCGGAACTTCGAGGTATGGTATCACGACGCCGTTGACGAGATTCACCGTGCCGAAGGATTCTGGAATCCAAAGAGTCACGTCCGAACCCTGGCAGTTGTCGTCGGAGTACAATAATGACCCAGTGGTGCTGATGAGGCGGTCTCCAATGATAAGTGGGATGTCCGTCTCAACATCTACCTTCAGATCCGCGTCCAAAGTGGAGTCTTCAATGATGTACATACCAACCAGACCAGACCAAACATTAAGTCGAGCCAGACCGTTGGCGTGGTCGTGATATAGCTTCGTCGACGCCGACTGGTTGTTCAGGTAGACGAACTCCTGGGTTTGGTTCTGGTAGATGGTCCGGAATGGCAGGCCGTCATACTTGGCTGGCGACTCAAGTCCGTGGATGTGCGTCACTGCAGGCACACCACAGTACGGGTAGCAGTGCGACTCGGCGATAGCAATCGACGGTTCAAATGCCTCCTCAAGCAAATGCGGTGCCTCGAGCTCGTTGTACCATGTGACTGTGATAGGCACACCTTTTGCAACCTTGATGGTTGGTCCGGGGAAAGTCGGTGTTGACCCAAGAAGCGAATATCCGTAGATTTCTCCAGTAAGAGGTGAGCCAGAGTCTGGGTTGGTCCATTTGTGCTCGGCCCGGCCTATTTCCATGTCGAATGAACCACCAACAGTAAAGTCCAATACCTCGGGAATGACAAGTGGACTCACATATCCGTCCCAGCTCGTCTTGAGAGTTGTACTTGCAGACACTGATCCTGCAGCACCTGCTGCTAGACTGAGCAACGCCAGCTTCATGCTGCTTTGATTTTTTCAAAGGCTTGACTTTCTGGATCGAAACTTCAAACTGCTGCTCAGGGAAGAAGTTCGCGAATGCTTGGATAATGATCGGTTGCAGTGCTTTGGGAATAACAACCAAAGCCAACGCTGGCGTCCAAATCCCGATCGCACACAGATTCTTTTATTTGAAGATCTCAAGTGAAAAGAGGGCATTGAGTGTAACGAGTTGCATAGTTTAGCTCAATTAATGCTTGATGTAGGTGGCATCCCAAAACCGCCACATTCGCTCAAAACCGTTCCACCAGTGTACGCGTGCCTCGCACGAATGGCGGACGCACTTGATGCGTTGCCATCCAGATGGCACTTAAGCTGTTGCGAAACCTCGATTGAGCTGGAAATAATGAGTAACGATTCCAAGAGCACCTGCAACGGCACTAGACGACTGTTCTTCAGTACATCTCATGTAGCTTGAGTCATGATGTCCAAAGAACAAACTCTGACTCAGCATTATTGCCGTTCGGTGGACCCGCAAGAAGGGACAGCAAGTAGACAATTTGCTGAAACAAAAGCAAACAATCAGAAAAACTTGAAATGGTCTTTATGAAGTCAGCACCAAGCACTTATCCCTCTGTCTAGCTGGACCCAGCATAGTTGAGTGCCATCAGACTGAAGGCGATGATGGCAATCCCAATGAAGAAGGCAGGCACAAACAGCTTGCCCTTGGGGTCGAACTTGTAAGCACCAGGCAGCAGCTCCTTGGCCGTAATGCAGATCAGCATACCGGCCACCAGAGCGTACAAGAAAGCCTCGAGCCAGTACGGCATGCCGCCCGAAACAGCAGCCCAGCCAATACCCGCGCCAAGAGGCTGGGCAATACCACTGAGAACCGTCCACTTGAAAGCCTCGAGCTTGCTGCCAGTTGCGTAGTACACCGGAGCAGCAACGGCCACACCCTCCGGCATATTGTGCAAGATGATACCAACCGAGAGGACAATTCCCGTGCGGAGACCCTGGAGCGAAGACACGAACAGTGCGAGACCTTCAGGGAAGTTATGGATGGCAATAGCAATACCCGTCATCATACCAGCGCGGTGGTACTCGTCCTTGTGACGTGCAATCTGCGCCTCGTCCATAAGCAGCGTGGCACCTTCCGGGCTGGGGCTGTGCATCATCTGCATCAAATTGCCAGCGTTCTCGGCAGCGAGAGAAGTGGGCGTGCCCGGGACAGGAGACGGGATCTGGTGGATGGCTTTCTCCGCCTCAATGTCGTGGCCAGTGAGAGGCACTGGTGAAGAGACATCAATGAGTTGAGCCTCTGCATTCTTCTTCCGGTCCTTGCGCTCCAGAACTTCGTGCACGATGTACTCAACGAGCAGAATGATAGCCATACCGACGAAAAACGAAGCAATAGCAGCCAGGTAGGCGTGGCCATTGCACGTGTTGCCGCAAGTACCCGAGCTCGTGGAACTGCCACCGTGCTCGTACGCCTCCGGGTCAACAGTGCCACCAGTGGTGAACGCCGCGCGGAAGTACGTCAGGGACTCTGTGAACAGATCGGCAAAGGCGATGAAGACCATGACACCGGCTGAGAGCGCGAAAGCAATAGAGAGCGAACGCGGGTCGGCGAGGAAGTGAAGCCGAGGAACGGAGATCACAAAGATCGACAGCGTCGTAGCAATACCACCGAGAACACTCATGGCCATGGCAGTGGCAATAACAGGCGTGGTGATGACTCCCGACGTCGAGATGCCGTTGTCATCAGCGTAGCCATCGTCCACATCCTGGATGTAGAACCAGCTCATCATGGCGTTCTCCTCGTGCTCAAGAATGTGGCAATGCGCGACATACGGCTTGGTCGTGTCGAAGCCATAGTCAGTGGCGCTGCGCGTGCTGTTGGCGATCAGAAAATCGTCCGGCACGCATGCAACGTAGCACACCTGTGTGATGGTCGTGGACACGCGGTCACCGGCGTTCGGGATCGGAACGACGTCCTTGAGTTCGTTTGTGTTGATGGTCTCCTCGGTCTCGCCGCACTGGGCGTTAACTAGATGCCAGTGGAACGGATGCGGGTCGTCGGTCGGGTTCTGGAAGTTCCATTTCTCGACCGTGCCCTTGGTGCAGTGCAAGCTCGCGAGCGTCGACATGTTGATCTGCTGCGAGCGGTACATGATCTCGCCGTACTCGGGGCACTGCTGCGCGTTGTCCATTTCGCCCAGAATGACCGTGCGTTCCTTGCCACCAGCCTCGTACAGCGCCTTGAGCGACTTGTAGTTGTTGAGCGTCGTTGGGAGCTCCTTCTGCGTCATGGTGTCCGTCTTGAGGTCCGAGTTGATGCGGAACTGCATCACACGCTCGTCGTACTCGGTATTCTGGTCAGCCGTCTGGTTATCCTCCAGGTCGTAGGTCGTGCCGTCGGCTACACCCGTGAAGTCGCACACGACCTCAACGCGCTCGAACGGGAACATGACGAGCTGGGAGTCGAGCGCCGTCGGCGTCTTGACAAAGCCCGAGTCGGTGGCGATCACCTTGCACTTGTCTGCGAACGGCACCGTGAGGTTGTAGTGGCGGGCGTTGGCCACGTTGGCAATGCGGAAGCGTACTTGGGCCGGCGGGATCTCGAGGTACGGCATCACGACGCCGTTGACAACGTTGGTCGAGCCAAACGACTCGGGCACCCACAGAGTCTGCCCGGCGTTGCAGTTGTCGTCCGAGTACATGAGCGCGCCCGTCTCATTGATGAGCCGGTCCGTCAGCACGAGCGGGATGTCGGTCTCAATGTCCACGTTGAGCGCAGCCTCCGTTTCCGCGTCCGAGATGATGTAGACGCCCATGAGACCGGCCCACGTGTTGAGGCGAGTCAGCCCGTTGGCGTGGTCGTGGTAGAGCTTGGTGGAGGCCGACTGGTTGTTCAGGTAGACAAAGTCTTGGCTCTGGTTCTGGTAGATCGACAGGTACGGCAGGCCGTCGTACTTGGCTGGCGACTCAAGACCGTGGACGTGCACGACCGCCGGCACACCGCAGTAAGGGTAGCAGCGCGACTCGATGTTGGTGAGCGTCGGCTCGACCGATGCAGCGAACAAGTGGGGCTTGGAGAGCTCGTTGTACCAGGTGACGGAGATGGGGACGCCCTTGGCGACCTTGATGGTCGGTCCGGGGAACGTCGGCGTCGAGTTCGTCAGCGCGTAGCCGAAGATGTCGCCCGAGATGGATCCGTCCTCCGTCCAGTTGTGCGTGGCCCTGCCGATCTGCATGTCGAGGTGGCCTCCCTCAGTCATGTCGAGCACCTCGGGGATCACAAGCGGAGACGTGTACGCCTCCCAGTCGGTCTTGAGGTTGGACAGCGCGTCCACGGAGGCTGCCATGGCAGTGACAGCCGCGGCGGCGAGCACCGAGCGAGCGATGAAGGCCATCGCGGGGCTGGAAGCTTGGCTGCGAGTTGGGTTTAGCCCGAGGAGGTGGTCAATAGGCGGCGAATCCCAGAATGAGATCGAGAGCAGTGGGTCGGCTGGCGGAGCTCGGCCATCGAGAGTAGCACGGCCGCTGCGGTGGATACGGCTCGATGCGTGAAAGCCTTGTACTTCGTACCAGAGTTCAGTCCCGGCGACTGTATTGGATGCAGAGATCAATCAATGGCGAGCAGCAAAGCAGCCCGAGCCTACAGTAGGTAGCCCGGACCTCTGCGTGTCGGTGCAGTCTGCAGGTGCAGGTGATACACTCGATCACGTGCTGGGCCGGGCAGTGCGGTACAGTACTTTGATGCGAGCCATCGCTGATTACAGCCGCAGCCAGGCGAGCTCGAACTAACAGAGAAGAGTGAGCCAGCCGGTAATCGCCGGCCGCTCGTCTCCGGAGGCTCCGAGGCGCGTGCCCATGCCCAATCACCGGAGTTGACGCGCGCCGCCCTGCTCAGATGGCGTCGTGTGTCCAGCTCGCAGCTCAGCGATCGGAATCCGATTCGGATCGGCGGCTAGGATAGGATTTGCCCGCACGGGATCACCTGTGGCTCTCGCTGGCTCACAACGCAATGACAAGACTGGGTCTCGTTGCTCGAGCCCGAGCCCGAGCCTGAGGCAGTGCACCTCTGCTGGAATAACTTTAGTTGAGGGGCGACAGAAGGCGCAGACACGCGCGGACGAGGGCCGCCGCCCTCCACTCGCGCCACGCTGCCTCGCCTCCGTTCTCAGATAGACCCAAGCACACCCTGTGACAGCCGCCCTTGTGCTCTATGCAAGAGCACCAGCTGAGCTCCAGCCGGCGTCACGCTTGGTGGACGCCGCGGTCAACGAGCGATCGCTTAGGTGGCCAGCAGCACTGGATGTGCAAAATGAGACTTGTAAGGACCGGCTCAGGCTCCTGGAGATGTATCGCTGCACACTGTCGAGTTCCACGGGATTCGGCGACGAGAGTGCCATTTCGGAGACGCGTGCCCCCGTCCAATGGCTCTGCTTGAAGCCGCTCGCCCATCGCCCGACCAGAGCACGAGCATGCCACAGTGGGATGTCGGCTGTCGAAGAGTCATCCGTGTGCACCTCATCTCATGAGGACGGGCCTCACGCCTCGCGCTCTTTCACGAACAACTCGAATCGATTGATCAATCGAGCAATGCATGCACTGCAGAGCACCGACTTGACCGTCGATCATTCCGATCCAAATGAGCGCTGTCCCGGACCGTCGGCACTTGACCAGCACGCGTCAATGCCCAGAACGAAGGTATCCAGTCTGAACTCGGATGAGAAACGACGAGGACAAACGCACGCTGCACCTTGCGTCGGTGGATAGCCATCTTCGATCGGGACAGAGATCACCGGGCTCACATCGAACTGAACCCGGGTGAGAAACAGCCACCGGTTGCCGTAATAGAGGTTGACAAGCTGTTCACGTCGATGGATCGCCACATTCGATCAGAACACGTTGAAACGAGACAGCCGCGTAGTAGCCGTAGAAGCGGGCAAACGCAAGCTGCATAGAACTTTGATTGGAATAAGGCTCTCCAGTTCATGAACTGGAGATCAATGGATCGCCACCTTCGATCAGAACTCGTCAAACACAACCAGCCACGCATTAGCCGGATAGAAGTGGACTAACACACAAGCCAAGCCATTCGCGGCCATCTTCAACAGGTACAAAAACCTCGCGTAAAGCAGGCTCGACGGTACTGCAGGTGGCAAACTCTACGTGTTGGTATCATGGGGACTTACTTATACATTTGCAAAACAAAAGCCGAGTCATGCTCCTCATGTGAATAATTGATGTCGCTCACTTCCTCTGCATTGCACTCATCCGTCTTGGCGGCGAGCTCAAACCAAGCAAGAAACTGCGCACAGCGCAGTGCAAGACGACCAAGACGTCTCGTACTTCGACCTTACCGGTATACTTACTAGGCGCAACAGCTATACGTCCACCATACAAATTTTAAGTCGTTGGTCTTCGCGCATTCTGGAAAGTCTCCACAAGAGCGAGTGAGCATGGGGCTGCAGGAGAAGATCAACGCCAACCCGACGGTCTACGCGGTGGCGGCGCCCGCGTCGGCCAAGTTCGCGGCCTTCGACGCCGCGGACGAGGACTCGGCCGAGCCGTTCGAGCCCGAGGAGGTCTTCGGTGCGGGCGGGCGGTGCAAATATTGGTCTCCAACCAAACTAACGAGCGCGTGCATTTGAACTGTTGAACTGCTCCAGAGACGCTGAGGCACATCAACGACCCGGAGCACCCGCTGACGCTCGAGCAGCTCAAGGTCATGACGCTCGAGAACATCCACGTGGACGACGCCAACTCGCGCGTCAAGATCTTCTTCACGCCCACCATCCCGCACTGCAGGTCGGCACACCGGACTGACTGCAGGCTTGGCGCTTTTCACTCGCTGACTCGTGCTTCTTGACAGCATGGCCACACTCATCGGGCTCTGCCTGCGCGTCAAGTTGCTGCGCTCGCTGCCCGCGCGCTTCAAGGTCGACATCCTCATCACGCCCGGCACGCACTCGAGCGAGGCCGCCGTCAACAAGCAGCTCAACGACAAGGAGCGCGTGGCCGCGGCGCTCGAGAACGCCCACCTGCTGCAGGTCGTCAACAAGTGTATCGCCAACACGGACAAGTGAGCAGGGTAGGAACCGGACCCAATGAACGTTCATGCAATGTATTTCCTGCTGAGGACGCAGGTGGCTACGCCTCGCTTAGAGACCGCCGCACGCCACGATCCGCTCAATGTCAGCCACGCGCCGCAGCAGCTTCTCCCGTTCCTCCAGCAGCGCGTCCAAGTCGACGACCACCCCGTCCATCTCTGCTCCAAGGGCGTCCAGGTCCATGACAAGCCCCGCGTCCGCGTCCGTGTCTTCTTGTTCTTCGTTGTCGGCTTCAAGAATGTCAACGTCTTCATCTTCGCACCTAGCGCCTTCCAACACCTCCATAGCATCAGATGAGTCCTCAATCGGCTCGTGGGAGAGCTGTCGGCGTGGCGACACGTCCCCAGCCGTCTGAACTCGCCTCTTGGGGCTTACATCTCGTCGGAAGATCTCAGCAACAGCCTCGGGCACCGCAAGACCTGCAACTGTTGTCGGCCTGGAGGTATCTGCATGCAGCCGCAGTGTTTTTGCGCGAAAAGCATCGCTCAGCTCCCGCATCTCGTCAGTGAAATCGCGCTCCCACGCTAGCTTGGCTTCATCGAGTGCTCTCGCGTCTTGAGCAGCGACGCGAGCCACCACGAGCTCCTTGGCGGCTGCAGCCTCGCGTTTGAATTCGAGTCTTCGTGCAACACTCAATTTTCTCAGCTGCTGAGCTCGAATGCGTCGCCGATCGGCGTCAGCGGCTGGGTCCGCAGCATCTTCACTGTTCACCCGGGCTCGCAGTCGTTCTTGACGGTCTCGGATACGTCGATAGTGAGCTTCTCGTCTCGCTCGTCGCTGCTGCTCGCGTAGCTCAACCGCAGCTGTAGGTGGGCGTCGAAAGAAGTCTTGCAGCACTCCGGGCGTCGAAGCCTCTTTTGCTGAGTCCATATAATGAGGTATTGTAGCTGCACGGTCACGCCTTGCTGGCTGCAAATCGTCCTCATCGAAATCGTCGAACGCGGCTACGCCGCGTGTTGGCGCGACTTTGGCCACTCGCTCAGGCTTTGGCTGCGCCCGCACAGTTCGGACAGGTCGACGCTCGTTCTCACTCTCATCACTCGAGTCTTGAACGTCACAAGCGATGGACGGACAATTCGCATCCGATTCGTCCATGCTAGCATTCTCTCCGTCCACTTCTGCATCTTCACAGTCACGTAGTGTCACGACTTCCGTGGACTGCGATGGCTTCGTAACAAGGAAAGAGTTCTCGGACGAAGACGCAACCAGGGCAGCGACTCCACCAGCACAACCGTCCACCGCTTGCCCAGATACAGATACCATGGGCATGATCTGCGTGCTGCGGCTGTGGCCGCTGAAGATGCGGTGGCTCATGGCCGTCGACACGCGCGCCATCCACGACTCCGCCTTTGCAGCCCCATGACTGAGACTTCTTGACGCTCGTCCGACCGGTGGCGCCACGGTTCCAGCCACGTCGATCGTGTGGAAGGCTCGCCACACTTCATCCGCTTGATCTTCGCTCGTGCGACCGCCGGAGCGGCTTGAGCGCCGCAGCTTGTCCATTTCGTCCGCTGCGCTTTTAGTTTTCGGCGGTGCGAACTCGGCGGCCTGCAAAAGCTGATCCTGGTCCTCATGTGGACACACTGCCAGACGGAGTGCCGTCCTCGGTAGCTGGCCGACGACCGAAATAACTTCAACATGGCCAGTTGCGCGCGTCACATGGACCGCGGTTCGCGTTGACTTGATGGAGATTAGAACTACAATGAGCTGCGGGGCTTCCTTCACCGCCGCTCCAACTATTTCCTGGCGTTTGGCCGCGGCTTGAAAATTGCGGCCGATGTGGATGGATGGGTGTCCAGCGAGCGGATGAAGGGACTGGCTAGACGGTCGACTGTGCCTTCCTGATGTTGGACGGTCGGCTATGAAGTGGAGCCGAGTTCGGTATCCACTGCGTGGAACTCGAGGCCAGTCGGATGATCGTCCATAATGCGCGTCCGTAGGGTGGACTGGTGTTGAGCGAGCTCTGGGGTTAACTTCGGCTGCTTCTACTTGGTGCGCACGTCCACAATGGCGACCGTTACGTTGTCCAAGCTGTTGAGCTCCACAGCGCGGTCCACGAGCACGCGCGCGATTTCAGGCAGCGACAGCCACGGGTGATTTCTGGAATGCAAATCATCGAGTCGTTAGTCCGCATGCCCGCACTTGTAAATGCACATCCATCGTCATGTAGGACGCACCTCACGCACGCGGCGACCTCCTCGTTGCTCATAACGTCCCACAGCCCGTCCGAGGCCATGACGATGTACTCGTCGGCGTCCGCGAGCTCGCGCACGACCACCTGCGGGTCCGGCACCACGACGCCGTGCAGGTCGCCGTCTCCGAACGCGCGGGTGACCGCCAGGCGTCCGTTGACGCGCGCCACGCCCTTGACGTACAGGATCATGCCGCCGGCGGCCTCGACGCGCTGCCGCTCGCCCTCGTCCGTCGCCTTGTGGTCCGTCGTGAGCTGCACGACGCGCGCGGGCCCTCGCCCCGTCGCGGGGCTGGCTGGCGCCGCGGCTGCTCCTTCAGGAATGCTGCGGGTCAGCAGGATGGCGCGACAGTCGCCCGTGTTGCTGATGACGGCCGTGCGCTCTCTCAGCAGCAGCGTGATGGCCGTGGCGCCGCCGTCGCACTCTCCCGCGGCAGCGCGCGCCATGAGGTCGGCGTTCATGGCGGCGCTGGCGGCCTCGCACGCCTTGGGCAGGTTGTGCTCGAAGGCGGGCGCGTCCATCAGGAAGAGCGGGAAGAGCAGCGCGAGCAGCGACGAGCAGCGCGCGCCGCCATGGCCGTCGTAGACGCCCACCATCTGCGTGGGCGCGGGCGCGCGCTCCCCCATGAGCAGCGTAGCGGCCGCGCCCGACACGCGCGTGGCGAGCGCCGGCGCGTCCCCGCGCACGATGAAGGCCTCGAGCGCGCGCTGGGCCAGCAGCTCGCCGACCGAGGGCGCGCCCGTGGCCCGCAGCAGCGCGCGCGCGTACAGCTCCAGGTCCGAGACGACGCGGAAGCGGTCCTCGTTGCTGGCGCGCGCGCCGCTGGCCGAGTACACGGCGTGGGCGCGCGCCCTGGCGCAGCGGCCGCTCGAGGCCGAGAAGACGACCTCCTGGTCCACGACCGAGGCCGGCGCCGGCGCTGGAGAGGCCGCGCCGGCCACGCCCAAGAGCGAGCCGCCGCTCACCAGCGAGCCAGAGGCCGTGGAGGCCACCGACGAGCGCCGCAGGATGCGCGCCAGGCTGCGCGTGAAGAAGCCCGGGCGCTCCTCCTTGGGCTCCAGCGCCTCGGGCACCGAGATGACGGTGCGCCGAGACGAGCGCCCCACGAGCATGCCGGCCGTCCTTTCCCGAAGTGGCGGCCCGGCGGCATGTGGCGGAAGGCGGCGCGGCACCGCCACGGCGCATTTGGGGCCGGACATTTGTCGCCGATTAGGGCTGGCGTTTGTGGCGGTGACAAAGTGGGAGCGCTTTTTGGGGTTCGCGGGATGACTCTCGTGCTCCGGTCTTGCGCAGTGACGGAAATGATATGGGCGCCTTCTGCCGCCTGGAAAATTTGGCGTGATTTCAAGCCACATACATTTGCCAAGTCGCTTTCTAAAAATAGAGCGCTAAGAGCACCTGCAGGTTCACCATGACGGATCGGTTGCTATGCACGAGGATGATGATGACCACCGGGGACAGCAGCTCTCTTGAGACTCATCGCCGTGCGACTGCGAGCTCCATGGCAACCGCCACTGACCGATATCCACCGAGCGCGTCCAACTGTCGGCGTCGCGGCGTTCGTGGCTCGCAGGCGCTCGGCAGATGGAGCAAGCCATGCGTGCCCGGCACGTCGCACTGGACGACCAGTCGACTGCCGGCCAAAGTGGATCCTCTCAGCTGCGACCGCGGCCGGGACCTACTTGGCGTCTGGCTGCGCTTCGGGCCGCGAGCGGGCGAACGCCGGCAGCTCCTCGAGTGCCGCGACGACCCTGGCAATGATCGGGAACGCACCCATGTCGAGGCCAGCGAGCCGCGCGTTGCCCACTTGCGGCAGCAGGTATACGTCCGCGAGCGTCACGCGGTCGCCCAGGCAGTAGGCGCCCGCGGTGGCCGCGATCTCCTCCTCCACCGCGCCCAGCCCGCGCGCGATCCAGTAGCGCATCCACTCGGCCTTGGCGGCTGCGCGCTCGCTCTCTGGCAGGTGCTCCGTCGCCTGTAATAACCATCAGGTTAGCTCCCGTGCCACGGGGCTGTTGAGAATACTCCGGCGAGCGCACCTTGGCCTGAACACCGAGCGACTGCAGCGGCTGCGTGTCGCTGCAGATGATGCCGCACAGGTTGCGCACCTGCGCGCGGGCGAACGGCTCCGAGAGCGGCGGGAGCAGCGCCGGCAGCTCTGGGTGCGCCTCCTCCAGGTACTCGAGGATGGCGGACGACTGCGCCACGACGCGCCCGTCCCCGAGCGCCAGCAGCGGCACGCGCTGCATCATTTGCCTCGACGCGTCAGAGATTGAGCTCCGATCTTGCTCCAATATATCTCACAGCCAGCGCCGGACCTTGTTGGGGTTGAGCGCCGCGTACTCGTCGCGCAGCTGCTGGCCGCCCAGGACGTCCACGACCACGTACTCATACGGCAGCCCCTTCCACTCGAGCGCGATGCGCGCGCGCCACGAGCACGAGCTGCGCGCGTAGTTGTAGAGCGCGTACGCGGGCTTGGCTGCCATGGTCTGGCTGGAGGTCTGCAACTGCGGAAATGAGCGCGGGCTCGCCACGCCATCGACCAGGACCTACACTCAATGGACACCGATCTTTGCTTGATTGCTCAGGTTGAATCTCCGACCCTGCCCTACTAACGAATGCTGCAAGCAGCTCGGAGATCAGGCGACGGCGTCCGGCTGCACGGACGGGTGCGCGCGCTGGAACTCAGGCAGCTTGTCGAGCGCCGCGGCGATCCTGGAGATGGTGGGGAATTCGACCTCGACGTCGACGCCAAAGCGGTGCGCGTTGTAGATCTGCGGCACGAGGTAGAGGTCGGCGAGCGTGACGCTGTCGCCAACGCAGTAGGCGCCGGCGGTGCGCTGCAGCTCGGCCTCGAGCGCGCGGAAGCCTCGCTGGATCCAGAAGCGCGCCCACTCGGCCTTCTTGGCGTCCTTGAGCTCCTCGGGCTCGCTCTCCACGGCCTTACGCAGCACCGCCAGGTTCTGGATCGGGTGCGTATCGCAGCCGATGAGCCCACAGAGGTTGCGCACGTCGGCGCGCGCCAGCGGGTCCTTGGGCAGCAGCGGGCGCTCCGGGTGCGCCTCCTCCAAGAATTCGAGCGCCGCGCCGCTCTGCGCGATGATGTGCCCGCCCACGTCGAGCGCCGGCACGCGCTGCTCCATAGTGCGCTCCTAGTAGTCAGACACCCACCTACAGCAGCTCCATGGAGGGGGAAAGGATCGCAGACGCACCTGGTTGGGGTTGAGGCGCGCGAACTCGGGCGAGAGCTGCTCGCCGCCGCCCTTGACGAGGTGCACGGCGCGGTATTCGAACGCCTGACGCTTCCACTCGAGCGCGATGCGCACGCGCCACGCGCACGAGCTGCGCCAGTACGAGTATAGCACGTAGGGCTTGCGCTCCGCGCTCGTAGCGTCGCTCATATCCGCTGTCGTCCCTGCTCGCGCGTCAAACCGCAACTGGCAGCCCATGTTCAACGTCCATGTTGCTTCCGCCGGTGCACTTTCTCGCCGTGCTTTTCCAAACACCTGGCGTTCAGTATGCCGCTCGGTTTCCCCCGCGTCTCAAGCCCACAGTGAGACGCGCGTCGCCGGCATCAACTCGGCTCGACCATGGCGGCCACCGGGCCGTTCCCGCCGCGCCGCTCGTCCCTGGGGGCCATGGGCGAGCAGGTGATCGACGTCGGGAGCCTGGCACCGGCGCTGCTGCCCTCGAGTCCCGGCGGCGCGGCCTCGGACGCCCAAGCGCGGCGCGGGAGCCGCGCGCTGTCGCTGTCGGGTGTGCGGCCACCGGCCATGGAGGGCCAGAAGCCGCAGGAAGCGACCAACGACACGCCACACGAGCACCAGTACCCGCGAGGGCGCACGCAGGTGCCCATGGACTCGCCCGGGGACGAGCTGGCGACGGACCTGCGGCTGGACGGGGAGGACGACGACGCGCTGTCCTCGTCCTCGTCCTCGCAGGGCGGCGCGGCGCGGCTGCCCAGGCGCATGCGCAACCGCGTGTTCTTCCAGTCGGACGACATCCCCAGGAGCTACCGGTACCGCTCGAGCGCCGGCGGGCTGCAGCGGTTCACGCTGCGCAGGCGCAAGAGAGGCCCGCACGACTGGTTCTGGACGGCCATCGCCGTCACCACGCTGCTGTCGCTGTCGCTGCTCACGGGCGTCGTCATCTACCTCATGCAGACCGATTTCTTCGCGTCCCACCAAACCGACCTGCTCGGCACGACGGTCGAGAACCGCTTCACGATCGTCTCGCAGCAGGACTCGAGCGCCAAGATCTACCTCAAGAGTGGTGCGACGCGCTCTAAATGAGCCGAGTGAGACGACTACGCGCGACTTACCGATCTTTGCTTGGTGATAAAGGATACGCGAGCGAGGCCATGATGGCGTTTTCAGACGGAGAGCTGCGCATTGGTCGCCGGGCGATTGAAGCGTCCGAGCCTCAGAGCTTCTTTGGAATGTCGCTGTTCACAAACGGCACAGCAAAGTTCACAAACAGAGTAGAAGGTGGGGATTTCCGTTGTGTTCCACCCGAGATAGACTGTTCTGCTAACGATTTTCGCTTGTGAAGCTCCGGCGATTGCGACCGAGTACCTTTATGCCACCAAGGCGGTGGTGTTTGAGGATGGAACAGTTATGACCACCGCTGCCAACATGTCTGGCGGCGTCAAAGAAGTTGGAGACTTAAATCTCGTGTCGCAGTCTGGCTCGGTTGTCACGAGTGCTGGCGGAAAACCGCTTTTGGTTGTTGACCCGGCCGGTGATGTGACTGTCACCAACTCTAATGCAGACGACCCAGCAGCAAGCGGAATCAAGTTGAATGGAGCGAAAGGCACCATCTCAATTTCTGATGATTTTTCTCTCTATCACGACGGCAATATCTCTAGAATCTCAACCCCGCTCGCGCTACGTCTGAACTCAAGTATGATTTTTTTTTTCATTGATGACGATTCTATACGAGACCGACTAATGCTTGTCGTGATGAATAGGCGGAGTGTTGCTTAGTAGTGCCATTGGTGGAAAAGTCACCCTAACTGTTGCTGAAAACGAAGATGAAGGCACAATAGCAGAAGAAGAGAGACGTGAATTGAAAGGTGATGGAACCGCTAACGCTCAGGGTGTGTCAGCTGACAGCGAAAGCGTAACAATGGAGATTGTGGGTCAATCTTCATTAACTCAGAACCAAGGTGGAGATGTTCACATCAAAGGTGGAGACGGCCTTGAAGTTGGAGGAGACCTTTCACTGATTGGTGGGGCAGCTACTGATACCACGCCTATGGAGTACGGGACAATCTCAATCAACGCCGAACTCGAGAAAGCATCTACATCTCTAACCGAGATCGGGAGTCATAGCAAATCACACGCGGTCAACCTTCACGGTATGATTTCGATGAACAGAAAAATGTCGGGTGCCTTCGACAATTCGACTGCTGTTCGTGTGTCTGGGGGTCTATTCAACGTATCTTCTCAGAGAATTACTCTGAACAACACCGCTGTCCCGGGGTCTCGCCTTCGCATCGATTCGAAAGATTTGCGTATCGGGACGACCGGTTCACCATCGATCAAAATTGGACAACTCGAAATTTCTGACGTTGTGGTGGAAGGTGCTGACCTACTGCTGGATGCAACGGAAGATATTAGCATCGGTTCTCGGGCGAATGTTGTTAGCATCGGCAAATCCAGTCTGACAGGACAATCTGTCAGTATCGCATCAGGTACTTGATTTTTCTTTGACCCGATAACAAACTGGGGCAGTCAAATAATTCAATCACATTTATGTCTGTTGTTCCCGACAGAATCACTTCACCTTGATGCATCGAATAGCCTTGCGATCCACCCAAGTCACACAAATGCTAAAACAACCGTGTTTGGTCGAGTCAAGTTTAAGGGCAACTCTACACAGATTACGAACTCAGTAGTATCTATCGACAACGCTGCAGTTACTATCGATGCTGCGGAACTTCGCATTGGCAGCGGCGGTGAAACTGGTGATGTAACAATCGAAGCAACCCAGATCACCATTGGAGAGCCGGAAGTTAACGGTAGTCTTGTGAGCGGACGAGTCGAGATATCAAGCGCCAAGATTGAAATAGGAGCCGAAGGTAACGTGTATCTTTGGTACTTTGCATATGTTCGCGCTAACTTTATTTGTGATGCTCGGTAGATTCGCTGGTATCTGTGCAGGGAACAACCGTCACGATTGATGCCCAGGAAGACATTGTAATTGGAAACGAAGCAGAAACTATCGATGTTGGATCAGAAAACACAAAGCTAGCTACTTTGCGCAGTACTCAACTTGTATTCAACGGTAAGTGCCTGCTCGTGTTTAACGACGCCAATTTAAAGCACCTTCGCAGCTGACCTGTTTTGTGGTGTTTAGGTGCTGTTACAATGTCGGGCAATTCTCTGGCCGTCGATAGCTCCCATATTTCGTTTGGTGAGAACAAGACGACTGCCATCAATATCGGGTCATCATCTACCGAATCGATAATCGTCAACGGACAGAGAATTTCAATCGGTGGCGGGACCTTTTCAGCATCTGTCGGATCTCCAGAATCTGCTACTATTGAGATCGGGTCTACGGAGGCAACCATAAAGCTGTTGGGTCAAGTAACTGTGAATGGCGATGAAATAGTTTCCCGTCGTCGATTATCTTCGGCAAAAGTATCCAAGGCTTTCGGATTTATGAACACCAAGCGATTTACGGTTGACATATTTGAGGGTAGCAAAGAGTTCACCATTCCGTTCGACGATGGATATTCGTCAGATCCAGCAAGTTTCCAAGTTTCTACAACAATCGAAAGGTTCCTGTCGATCACACCAGCCGAATTGCATGATATTGAACAGAGTCGGCTGGTTCAGTTGTCCTTGTCCATCGCTCGGTTGCGTCTTCGAACCACCCTAAAACCAGAAGCTATCAGCAAGATCAGGTACTAGCTGGAGCGAATTTCTTTGAGGTGAGCTCACAGGTTTCTAACTTCTGGTACATAAAATGCAGGTGTAGCATTCTTCGCCACGCAGCAATCTCCACCAATTTTGAGGTAGTGTTAGAAGTTAACGCCCGTGTCGACCACTGCTACTCAGCCGACTGCATTGACGGAATCTTTAACGGATTGTCCATGCAACGGATCGTCCGATTGAGTGCTGGAGACTCGTTCAGCACGAAATGTTTAGTCATGACTGAGGCAAGGGACTCAGAACTTTTGATAGACGACGCACAGTACAGCTTTGTTGAGCTGTAAAAATGAACACTAAGCAGCATCTTGAACGTGATCATTTGAGAATTTCAAGTAGATCAGAAGTTTTCTCTTGAATCCCGTCATGGCTAGGAAAGCAGGCACGCGCGGCTTCTGCTACTTCTACAACCCCTTCGTGCCTTGCAAATTGCTGCAATGTGGACGTACCCGCAACAAAGTTTAGCAAAGCCCAACTCCCGTAGAATTGCACGTCTTCACTCGAGGGGCAATTAAGCATGGCGGCGATCACTGCACCTAAACCACCACGCGCAGCTATACCCTCACACATAAAATCTTTGCAGACAACAAAGTGAGAGTGTAGTCAATACACGAATTCATTGACATCATACCTGATCCAGCAAGAGTAAGCAAAACCCAGCAGCATCGCTTTTGAACTCCTGCGTTCTTGTGCTGGGACTGCATAAGGCGAAGAACTGCATCAATACCACCACTCGAGAGAATTCGTTGCCGATTGCTTTCTACAAAGTAAACAAAGAGTCGTTAGTAAGTCTCACTTTGAAGTATTTAAATTGTCTATGACTGTAGCTCTCACCGCAGTTGTGGGCAAGATTCGTTAGAGCGACGCAGCATGCCTCTTGGAGCTTCATTTCCGAAGAGAATCGCTTCATTGCTCCCAGTGCAAGCTCGATAGCCCCTTCGGCAGCAACGATGACGCGGTTTCGGTCGTGATTGAACACACTCAAACTAAGAAACCTACATGCCTCGAGCTGAAATGTAGCACTCGTACTGTATTCATGCATTAGAGACAGCAGAGTGCGGATTGCTTGGCATTCTGGCAAGTCGTCTTTTAGAGCATCTAGTGGAGAAGTGAGTTAGTAGAAGTTGTGTAGGAAGTTAGGAATCACCAGTTCTCACCAGTGAGCTTTAAAAGAGCAATGAGCTTCTTTACACTATCAAGACGGTGTGTCATGTCTTTTTCAGCGGCTTCGACCTCTGTCATTGTTGAATACTCCTCCCCTCTTAGTGGCGTTTTGAGCTCTTGGACGATTTTCACGATAGGCGCATTCTTAGCACTTTCAGCTATGCTCACGTGGGGGCGGAACCCCAATGGTGCCCTATCAAGACTACGTTGCCTCAGATGACCCTTTTTGGATGAAGCTGGAGTACGTCTTGAGCGCTCTTCGCACTCGCTACAGTACCCGGAAGGGCCAACCAAGTGCTTCGGAGCGTCGCACTCAGGCGTCATACACCGCCTTTGCTTGCGAGCCAGCTCTGCTCGCGTCAAATAATACATTAGCTTAGCATTTGGGTTATCAATCGATAACATCGACTACCTGCTGCTTGCGCTGCTGCCTCTTGTGCTTCTCTCTCCTCTTCAAGTTTGATAATGCGTTGTTTCAGCGTACATATTTCTGCACGGGTAGTCTCCGTTTCCTTCCGAAGTGCGTTCTTCTCCATTTCTTGTTGTGCATTGCTAGCTTCAAGACTAAGCTTTTCTTGTTCTAGTTTATCTTTTGCCTTGCAAACAGTTATATTATCGTTGGCAAGTGCTTGCTTCTCATCGAGAAGAGCTGCAACTTGACTATCAAGTTGAAGTTGGTGAACGTGTGCCGCCTGAAGCTGGAATGTAAGAGCGTCGAGTTCGCGCTCTTTTAATGCAATCACAATTGCAGGGGATTTGCGCACGTCGTTTAATCCCGTCGGACTTTGCCAAAGCTCGTGTGAGTATCGACATCTTTCGTCCTCTAGCTGCAGCAATTGCTTACTGGATGTTTCAGCCTGGATCTCAGCTTTCCGTCGAGCACATTGTTCAACTTGGCAGAGATGAATTGATTGCTGGAGTCGTTCTTCTAAATCTTGAAGAGTGTCGCGTTCACCACCGATTTTTTTGCGGAGCTCCTCACATTCGCTCGAAATATTTTTATTGAGCTCAATCACGCGCGACTTATCGTCTTTCAATCGCAACAGTTCTGACAGGAATTGCTGGTTTTCATTAATCACCCGGCACTTGTCAGCTTCTAGCTTTTTTGACAAAGCTTGAGCTTTGAGTAGAGCTTCGGCTAGGATACAGTGGCGCATTAGCAAGTCTTCGCTCTGCATAGTCAAGTTCGCAACCTGCTCGTTGTTAAGCACTGCAGCAAAATTCAATTGGTTAACTATCGTTTGGAGTAGACCTCTTTCGTGCTCTACTGCATTCTTCTCTTGTTGTAGATGCTCGAACTGCTGAACAAGAATCTCGAAGTTTTTCTGTTCGTCAACAAGCTCATGTTCCACTGCCTCGAGTCGCTTCACCATAACATTTGCATGATAAGAGCGGTCACTAAGTGCTTTGTCAGTATTGGTTTTCTCTCGAATTCTAAAGTAGCGGTCAGAATGCAAGAAACTTGGAAATGTGACACTAGAGCTCTCGCTGTCGAGGGACTTCACGTCATCTGAATTTCCAAAGGGAAACCTTTTCGTCAGCAGCTCTAACAGGACGGAGGCCGTAACAGGACTAATACTATCATCCCATATCCACTTTTCAGCGCTACTGTCCGTATTGATCTCGAGAGCAGGCGGTATATCCACGATGCCAGCTTGACTGAAGATAACCCGAATGATTGCGTAAAAGGCTGGATCTAATTGCCGGGCGCATGAAACCTTGTTTATGAGCTCGCTTGTTGGTTTCTCGCCTGTGCACATCTCAAGCAGCAATACACCAAACGCAAACAGATCTTTCGTCTCGTTTGATAGTTGGGCCCCATCAGCTGTATCGTATTTGAATGTCCGCACCGTATTGTATAGCGTTGTAAAAACACTATGTGGGTGAGGTGCGGAGAAGCCAGCATGTTGGGTAACAAGCTCATTCCCGAAGCGACGAATCTTTACTACACTTGCCGGAGACAACATGACCCGGCGACTCGTGAGGACGACGCCAAGTGACTGGTTGTTTCGATGAAGAAAAGCAAGCGCACGGAGCAATTGAACGCTGATAAATGCAATATCGGATTGTGAAAGCTTCAAACAGTCGATGTGCATGGCGTTGTACAGACTAGTTTCGAACTGCTCTGTTAGAATGTGATCAATCAGGCGTGGCATCTCGGTGGACTTGCATGGTTGCTTGAACAAACCAAGTGGTGCTTCCAGGTTCTGTTGTCGAAGCAAGTGTTATCCATTTGTTGAATCGATGTGGGAGCAACAAACCTTGCAGCAAACACTTACCGGATGAGCAAATGGAGCAATCAGATCCTGCATCACTCTCGTCGTTGCATCACTGAGCTGTTGCTTGGAAGCTGTGGCACGGAGTGATCGAACACATACTGGCATCCCAGCGTACTTCCCTTTTCTAACCTTCCAGTTGGAGTTTTGCGAATACAAGCCGGCGGCATCCCGGTCAATCGTAAGGGCATCTCTAGCAAGCATTTATGATCAGCAATGAAGCGTAGCAATGCATACCATTTCCTATATTTAGGCGTTATGATTGGCATCACCCTCCACGTCTGCACGATCTATCAAGCGGCGACAACGTCGCGCACTCGTGTCTGCCACGATGTGGAGCTGTTCACTGAGTGTTGCTACAACCTCATGAGCTTCATGGTAATCTGTAAGCACCTGCTGCATATTGGCGGCATCCGTGTGCAAGCTGGACTCGCTCTGCAGACTCTCCACTTCTGTAGCCAGCTTCTCCACGTAGTATGCAGATCTGCGAAGATGCTGCAGCAACTTCAGCATATACTGACTCATCTTGTCATCTGAGTCTGTGACTTGGACTTTATGTGGTTGCTCTTGAGATGCCTCACCAGGCCTAGTAATGCGAGTGTTGTCACCGTCGCCAGTAGGTAGCTGGAATGTCACTCTGTCGGCGAGCTTTGGATCAACTGGTTTTGGAGTTTGGCCTCCCATCTCGCTGTTTAGTTCCTCCAAAGAACGCCGCGCACGCTTGCGACCCGGACTATCAAGTTGCAGCGGAGATACAGCATTTTGCAGAACACGACCAATTGGACGTTTTCCAGGTCCACTCCTCGCCGGTGAAGGCGAGGCTCTTGAAGAAATCGGTGTTGTTGGAGCAGACCCCGCGCCCGAACTTCGTCGACTAGGCGTTAGAAGAAGGTTTTGGCGAAGTGGGCTGTTGACTGCATTGAGGGCACGATTCTTCCTCATCTCGTAGTCTGTAAGAGCTCGAATAACAGTCTCGACTGGATCTTTTATCCCGAATGTCTTGACCTTCAAAGTGGTCGCGGAGCTCAAGTCCCCTATGGTTTTAATCTTGTAGAAGGAAAAGAAGGGGCGAAATGCTACCGGGAAATGCCGATGAACATGCGATATACTGTCGAAACAGCCAACCAGTGACGGATAGATTTGTTCGTTTGGCCCTGGCACGCCTCTTGATATTCCAGGAGACGCTGGAAGCTTTCTCTTTTTAGGAGTAGGTTTGGGGGCTGCTGATGGTGCACACACTTCATCGGTGGATTGAGGCCGCGAAGGCGCTTGCTCAGCGTCAGGCTCAGACGTCTTAGTCGAGGCCATCCGTGGAGGCGTTGCTTCTTTTTGTTCTTCGTCTCTTGATGGTGCAGAGTCCTGGGGAGAATGAGGCGCAGGCGGTTCCTGCTCTGAGATTGTAGTAGATGCGTAGCTAGAGTTGCTTGGCGTTGTTGAAGTCTCGGCACTTGACCTTGGCATTGCAACTGGGCCTCGCACTAAACATTCCAAGTCGATGGCATTGTTCGACATCACGCTGGCGACAACAAACTTGGACGGGCTGGTCGAGGGCGACATCAATTGCTCTGGGCGTTCTGCAATAATATTTTCTTGTGGATGATATGTGGACTCCTCTACGACCTCATCTTTCGTTTGTGTCGGAGATTCTGCAGAGGACGAAATGACGATGACCGAGGCAGACGAATCAGAGTCCACGGTACTCATACAAAGTGCAATAAATCCATCCCATATTTGAGAGTCCACCTGGCCGTTTTGCTCTGCCTTGACTAGGACTTGTGCTGCGTTTACGCACCGTTCGACGAAATCCACGACATCATCCCAAACCTGGCTTACCACTGCGTTCCTCTGAACTCTCTTGACGGTGGACATCAAAAGCTCACATAACTTGCACACACTAACAACCATTCCCACAGCTTCGCCCAACGATGGGTTGTTCTTCGCATCAATCGCGATAGCGCTTTCCAGCAGCATATCCAGAATCAGCATCAGAATCAGGTTTCTTCGGTGCGCAAGCCGAAGTCGGCTGTCCGTCGGATTGTCATCGGAAGTGAAAAAACGGTGTACAATTAAACTACAGGTTGGATGAGAATTTTGCAGCTCTGTGAGTCGTTGGGCGATAGCAACCGATATCTTGCTTTTCGGGTGCAGCAGCAGTGATGCAATCATGTCATTCGAAGGAACTACCATTAGCACTTGCTCAAGCAATACCACTTGCCACTCAATTGAAAACATTGGCTTGCCATTGATGTTTGATGAGGCCCCGACCGCAAAGTCGGTGCACAAGCGTGTCAGCCGAAGTCGAAGCTTATCTGGTTTGCTTCCAAACGGAAGAAGTTCCCAAATGCGCTTACAAAACCCGGACCAGGTATTGCGAGCCAGATCATGGGCCCGATCTTTTAATGCAGGTGAAACTCCAGCGGCCTCTGACATGCTTATCAGCGCTTGAATCAGACTAAACACGTCTGTCAGCAGGAATGCGATGCCGAAAGCATTCGACCCAATTACACAATCTTTTGAGGCTGGAGTCTCCACCTTCATACCTGGGCAGCCATTGGTTTGTGTAGCTTGGTCTTTTAGCAACACGATGTTTGCTTCTACGTTGCTAAGGTTTGCCGTACTCCAAATAGACGCAACCATATCAATGAACTCTGCTCGCTCTTCATCTCTTTCATCACCCGCACCGTTACTTGACTGCAACTGTCCTCGTGATAGCAAGATTGTTGAAATCGGAATGCGAACGAGTTCATCCACCCAATGATTCCACCTTGTTAGCTCCTGCTGAGCACCCTCAGCCGAGTCGACTTCGTGGTAGTGCATGTTGAACGCGTTTACCGCTGCACCCACAAGTTTCTTCCAACACAGAAAGGCCGCATGAACGATATTTCGCATAGGCTCAACTTCAAGCGCCACGACAACCGGCTGAACCAACATTTGCACCACGGACATCTTGAACAACCAATGGTCAGTTGAGCAAAACGCTTCGACGAGGCGACTCCACGCCTGGATGCCCATCAACCGCACCGCAGCATCCGTGTGTTCTAATGCGTGTTCCGGAACATACAGCACACCGTTGAGCAAAGTTAAATCATCCACCAGTGCTCTTTGCAGGAGAGTGATCGAGAGCGACCAAACGTTGAGAGCCTCAACATGCTTGTCCCGATCTACGAGCTTCTTTATCGCCGGTAGCACGTACTCTCCAACGCACGATTGAACGTGTGCGGCTACATCAGAAGTCCATTCACGCTGATGGTGAGAGGCTTCTAACAACAGCATCCGAGCCTGCTCTCTGGTTGCTCGATCGCTGCTAAGCATCCGACTTGCAATAGGCTTTACCCACACGCCCAATATTGCCGACGACACCGCCACTTGCTCAGGGTACTTGAGCAGCAACGAATGCAGTCCTTGCAAAGCCTGCAGCTCAACTGCAAATCATTCTATTAGCACTATGAGTTCGTCGGTTGCAGATATAACAATGCCGTGGTGCTGGGGTGGACGCACTTGGTCGGGACTTGAATGGGTTAATAATGGCCTGCACGAGCCCCTCGACCGTTCGCGGCAGCAGTCGGTGTCGAGACGCGCTGAAGTTCTGCATCGCGAGGCACCAAATACACAGCTTGTACGTCGCCTGCGCGGACCAGAGGCGTCAGCACCGCAGCCCGCTTTTCGACCAAGTGATGGCAGCGGACCTCGTCCTGCGTCGAGAAGAGCAGGCGCACGATCTCGGACAGGAAGAAGGACGCCTGCGTCTCCGGGAAGGCGTCGGCCATGGCCCCGTGGTACATGAAGTACGAGAGCGTGCGAAGACACGCGTGCACCACGTCGCGCGCCGTCGCCAGCTCCAGGTCGAAGCGGAACTCGCCTAGCAGCGCCGGCAGTGCCGTCCGCAGCGCGCGCACCGACGCCGGCGAGTCCTCGACCTGCAGCAGCGCGTTGAGCGCAAGGTACGCCTCCACGCGCGACTCGCGGCCGCGCGACCGCGGGAACGCGCGCTCCACCAGCGCCTGCAGCGCCGCCGCCACCTCCTCCTTGGCAGCCATGTCCAAGCGTGTCCTTTCTTGAAAACAGGGAAACGAACGAACCATTTATTTACAAAACTCGCTTACTTCAAGACACCTTGATTTCAGAACTATGCTTTGTCCATATTTTACGCAAGAAGTGGACGGTGCCCGCGCGCCGCAGGTTTCCAGATGCGGACGTGACTTGTCGAAGCGAAGCAAAGCGGTGGTGCATCGCTCTACCTCGAGCTCCCAGGAACCCCACAGACTGACAGGCAGAGGCGATGGCGGACAAGCAGCCGGGCGAGGGGAAGCCATGGGACGCGGCGCTGGGCGCCGTCTCCAAGCAGCTGGACGACGCGACCAAGGGCGTGCGCGAGGCGACGGCCGACGGCGTGGGCCAGGCGCGCGCCGCCGTGCTGGGCAACGTGGAGCAGGCCAAGGAGCTCTCGAGCTCCGCGCGCGTGGCCATCGTGCGCTCGACGCAGAAGGCCTGGGAGGCGCTGCAGCGGGCCGTGCGCCCGGCCGTCGCCGTGTTCGAGCAGGCCGACTCGGCCGAGGGCACGCCGCTGCGCAAGCACTTCGCCATCGCGCGTGAGAGCGTCAACCGCCAGCTCTACGACGCGCAGGTGCGAGGATTGGGTGGACGTGGGGGATTAGCGAATTATGACCGTGAGCTGGTTGTTTGCCGCCTGTGCGTAGGTCGCGATTCAGGACTCCAAGAAGGTCGCGGACGAGCAGCTCGTGCCCGTCAAGTCGGCGCTCGACTTTTCCAAGATCCGTGCGTGCTGCCCGTCTCTCTCTTTCCCCTACAACTCTGAAATGTGGCTGACTGACGAGACTGCCTGCAGAGCTGCTCAAGGCGAACGAGTTCCGGCGTGAGCACCCCGAGGCGGCTGCCGCTGGGCTCGCCGTCATTGTCGGCCTCCCGTCACTCGCCTTCCGTACGTGCCATCTGTCTGATTATTCAAGCTGTGGTCTCGCCCAAGTCAACTGATGTGCGTGTGTGTTGCGTCTCAGGCGGCAAGTGGGCTGCTGCGCGCAACGCCGTCGTGGCGGTCGGTGCTGGAGCCGCCGCCGCCTACGGCTCGGACAAGTTGGCCGAGCGGAAGCGCAAGTAAGCTAGTTGCAGCCTCGATATTCCAGATCGTGGAGGTCAAGGATATTGCTGGGAAGTGAGCCCAGCCTAATGCTCCTCAAATGCAATTGAAATGCTGCTCTCCCACGCGAGACCACCAGATCGTTGGCGTCCAAAATTTGCGGCTTCATCGTGGTGCTGGACGCCACCTCCAGCAGTGGGTGGCGATCCACCCACAGTCGTTCTCCCATTTGCTAGTCGCCTTGGTGTAGCCATCCGTGAAACGCGGGCAAATCGTCATCTTCATCGCGAGTGTGTCGCAGCTGTCGCGCGTCGCCAGGTCTCGACTGCGGCTTTCTTCCATCATCATATGTGACGGTCCTCTGTCTTTCACGACGCTGCAACACTCCTTCCTCACCTGAACTGAACTATACTATACACAGCACTATTCAAATATAGAGGCTCCTTCCTGCCGTTCGAACAAGGCCGGCGGCATTCCCACACTCCCCAGCCGAGCGCCATGCAGCGGCGGCGGCACAGGCAGTACGGGCTGTCGAACGCCAACCAGGTGCTGCTGGCCGTGGTTGTGGCCGCGCTGCTCTTCCTGGCGCTGCTGCGGCGCCACTGGCTCGGGCTCAGCGGCGACGCGGGCGCCGAGGGCGAGGCCGCGGCCGAGGTCAACGCGGGGCTCTGGGCCATCTACGTCTCGGCGGGCAACGACACGCAGTCGGTCTCCTGGTCTACCTTCTGCGGCGCCAACCACACGCTGCCCATGTGCGTTGCGTTCTCTATTGAGCTGCTGCTTCGCCAGTGCGAGTGTTTAACCGGAAAGACAGGCCGCTGGGCGAGCGCCAGCCCCTGACGGACGCCGAGACGCACCTGCTGTGCGTGCGTCTGGCGGCCGGCGCGCTGCTGCCGACGGTCGCGCGCGCCGCCGTGGCCACGGGCATCGGGCTCTCGGCGCTCAGCGTGCTGGCCGCCATCTACCTGCACTTCGGCGGGCCCTCTCGCGAGCAGGTCTTCTGGGTCGGCATGGTGCCCGGCATCGCGCTCTTCGTCGCAGGTGCGGCTCATGGGCTTGCTGTAGTAGCTATCGACCTGATAAAGGCGCTGACGGACCCGCAGCCGTACTCGCGACCGCGGTGCTCGCGCTCTGGCAGCACTACTACCGGCCGTTCGACAACGGCGACTGCTTCGGCGTCGTCGTGGCTGCCACCGTCATCGCGTACGGCGTCTCCATCTCCATGGTCATCCGCTGGCGATGGGTGAGACCGGCCCTGCACCTCGTCCGCCTCCGGCCACGCACTCACCTTTTTGACTGTGTGCTCGCAGCCTGGAGTGTGTGCCGTCGCCAACGAGCAGCAGGCGCTCACGTCACGCGGCAACGATGAAGCGCTCTTCGTACTGCGGCGGCGAGGAAGGAGACAGAGAGAGAGTCGCGAGCGCCAGCACAAGGCTCGCGAGGACGATGCCGCCGGCACCACGCGCGCCTTCCACGAGCTGGTGTAACACAAGTATTTAAGCTGCCAACGCGTTCCAACCATTCTCCATCGAGTTGATGGGACTTTGAGATTCCTACCTACTCACTCGCTGTTCTGTCAGCGCGTCATCTAGTCGCTCTCGTCTCCACTGTCGGCCTTGAGCTTCGCCAGCACACGGCGAGTGTACTCGGAGATGATCTTGCTGTGCGCAGCGTCGGATGATTGTGCCACATACTCGGCCACGGTCTCAGGCCGCGAATTCACCTCGAGCAGGTACAACAGCGCACGCTCGGCAGACAGCTTGACCGCCAGGTTGGGGCTCTTGATCAGAGCGAACGTCGCCGGCACCAGCGACGGCAGCGTCGTGCGGGTAATAGCAGGGTTGTGCTTGGCCACGCGCTTGAGAATGCGCAGCGACTGGCGGCACACGTCCTTGTTGCTCTGCGCCACGCCCTGCGCCAGCAGCGGAACGAACGTCAAGGCGCTTGAGGCAGACGCATCCTGCTTCATGAACACGGCAATAGCCTGGAGTGCGGCAACTCGCACAGCAACCAGGTCGTCCTCGCCCAGCAGCGCGAGCACAGCGCGGATCTGGTCCTCGACAGGAGTCACCAGAGCCGAGTTCTGACGCAGCACCGTCTCGACAAACACAGCAGCACTTTGCCGATGTGCAGACGAGACGGAAGCCACCTCGCCCTTTGACTTGTCAGCCAGCGCATACTTGACAACACGAGAGGCCGTCAAAGCAGAAGCTTCGCCGTCTGTAACAACCGAGAACGCCAGGCACTGACTCGCACGCACACGCATGGCTGCGGCATCGCTCTCGTCCTCGCTAGAGTCCACAACCTCAACCAGAGCGCTCTCGAGTGAGCCCTTCGCGGCCTCGGACAACTTGGAGCCCACACGCTCAACAATTGAGGTCAGAGCCTCGAGGTTCGCGTCACGAATACCACCGGGAGCCGTAGTCTTGAGGCGCTCCATTAGCTCGGCAACGAGCGGCTCGACACGCGGGCTCAAGGCCACAAGCTTGACGAGAGCAGACGCACCGCGAGCACGAACATCGACCGCCGTGTCGTTGAGTGCCTTCACGAACGTTGTCTGCAGCTGCGGGAGGAACGGCTTGAGTGCCACGCCGCCCTTACCCAGGATGATCTCGAGCGTCTGCAGGATTGCAGCCTTGACGTGGCCAGGGAACCGGTCGCCAGCAATACGAATGAGCGGACCCGTGAGCTTGATGAGGTACGGGCGAAGCGAGGCGGCGCTCGACAGCTCGACGAGCTCGCCAAGACCCGCAGCGGCGCTTTGACGCAATTCGGGGGAGCCGTTCATGAGCGCGAACTGGTAGCTAGGAAGGAATGGCTCAAGAGCCTTCGGGATGCACAAACCAGGCAGCAGGTACTCGCCCACGGCACCAACACCGCCCTTACGGTGACGGGCGTCGCTGACCATCGAGTTGATGGACTGGCGGATAAAGTCGAGGTGCGTCGACAATACCTCGGGCCGCAGCGTCGCGTTCATGCCCAGGAGCGCGTTGGACGCAGCCGTGACGACCTGTGAGTCCGGATCGTTGAGGTGCATGACGATCTGCTTGAGGAACATGGGCGCCTGCGCGTTGTACTGGGTTTTGGTAGCAGAGCAGAAGTCACCAACCAGGCGCAGCGCAAGCACACGGGCCGTAATGCTCTCATTATCGCAGTACTTGCATATCTCGACCGCAAGCCACTGGATTCCGACCTCCTCAACACTGAGCACCACATCACGAAGCGAAGCGTGGATCTCCTCGCTGGTGGCAGCGCCACGCTTGGTAGGCTGGTCGCTCGAGCCATCAACAAGAGCTTCGTACTCGGGGAAGAACACGCCAAAGACGCGTTCGAGCTGGTAATGAATGACCGCGCCAGTAGCCTGCGCCACACGCGACATGGCACGAACACCAGCGCTCGTGAGCGGCGTGACAAGCAGACGAGGGATGAGGTACGGCAGCACTTCGCGCGACTTGACACGCAGAATCTCCTGCAGACCAAGCAGCGCGTGCTCCTGGCCAGACTCGTTCGACGTCTGGATGCGCTGAAGTAGCGACGGCACCGTCTCGTCGATCGCACGGTAGCCAATGCCGCGATGCAGTGCATCGAAAGCCTGGGCGGCTGAGTTGCGCACCTCTGGCAGCTCGTCGGAGAGGCCGTCGAGCACAGCATCGACAAGGGTGTCGACAAAGTCCTCAAGCTGCTTTTTGGTGCAGCAATCAATAACCTCGGCGAGACCAATGCACACACCCTGCCGCATGCCACTCGCGTTCTTCGGTGACAGACCCGCACGCAGAATAGGCACAACTTCGGGCAGCACGTGTTCGCCAAGCTTGCGCACGATCTCACCGAGTGTGCGTCCAGCCATCGTTTGCTTCTCGTTGTTGTTGCCCGACAGCGCGTTGACGATAGCGCCCATAAGCGTCTCCAGGATTTGGCGCAGAGTCTTCGGCGTGTTTGACACGACACTCTTCCAAACCTGCAGCGCGCTCTGACGCACAACCGCCGACGTGTCCGAGCGAATCATGTACAGCGATGCCAGGATGGCATTGCGGCGGTCCATACCCAGAATCTTAGTGATCGCACGGTCTCCAGCGGCACTGCCTGCAGCATCATCATCTTCGTCGACGTCGCCTGAGGTGTCACTGAGGCCAACCGCGCGAACACCACTGATGCGGTACATGAGGTCACCCAGAAGAGCAACAGAGCTCTGGCGAATGCGCCAGCTATCATCGAACAAGCCAGCCTCCAGCGACGGCAGAATATCCCGGGTGTGCGACAGCGCATGAGCGTTGACGACAACGTGGCCAGCATGCATCGCAACCTCACGCACAGACTCGGCTTCGTCCGAGAGACCAGCCACAACGACCGGAAGGGCATCCTGGAGGAACACCGAGAAAGACTTGCCGAATGCCGGTGGCAAGAATGCAATGATCCACAGCACGCCTTCGCGAACTGCAAACTTCGGGTGGCGCGCGAGTGGAAAGATGTCGTCGTACATCGTCGCCTCGACGCGCTCCTTACCGAGAGCCACCAGGACTTCACATAGACCCTGCGCAGCACCAGATCGCTCGACACTGCCATACTCGTCACCCTTGATCGCGTCCAGTAGCCACGAAAGGATATCCGCAAAATGCTTCTCACCCAGACCACGGACCAGCTTGCCCATCGCCTTGGCTGACACAGCGCGAACCTCAGGTATCGGATCCATGAGCTGAGTCTTGAGGCTTGGTAGCACCATATCCATGTACGGCACGAGATCCTTGGCATCGTTAATCATCGAGCACATGCTACCAACAATGACAGCAGCCTTCTTCTTGGCGTCACCAGCGCGGTCCTTGAGACCGCGTGTAATGATCGGCATCACAAGGGCAAGCGAAGGTGCATCGATTGAATGCTGGAAAGTCGTCTGCTGCAGCTGCTGCAGAGCTTCGGCAGTGTTCTTGTTGGGGTCCTCAAGTGCATTGAGCAGCGATGTCGAAATCGACGCGATTTCGGGATTGCGGACAACAGAGCCGATGTCGCGGAGAGCGCTCTTACCAGCGTCACGAACGCGTGGGTGCGAGTCCGTCAGCGCAGTCGTCAACTTTGGCACAACTTGGGGCAAGCACGAACCGAGCTGGCGCGGTGCACAGTACGCCATCGTACCAAGAAGCTGGATACCTGCCTGCTTGGTGCGCCACGCGCTTTCTTCAAGAGCACGCAGAAGTGACGGCAGCACGAGCTTCACACCGTGAGCGGACAAGTTGCTCATGATTCCCTTCGCCGTATGACTCGCGGCTTCACGAACCGGAGGGTTTGAGTCAGCCGCGCACTTCAGCATGATCGGAAGGATCACAATAATATAAGGTTCGAAGAGGATACCAAGGCGCTGGCTGAGGCACTCAAACACAAGCATCGAGCCCTGGCGCGCGTTGGCACCGCCGGTCTTCATGGACTCCTCAAGACGAGGAATAATATCATGCTGCTTCAGCGACGAGATACCGAGGCCCTTGACAACAGCCGACACACCATAGGCAGCACCGATACGCTCACCGAACGTTTCACCGGTCGTCGCGCGCGAAAGCAAGTCATCCAGAATGGCAGTACTTCGATCCTTCACAGCCGGAATCAACGGTGACAGACACGCTGCAACCGAACGCTGGACCGACTCCGATGGGATGCTAAACGCATCCAAGAGCGAGTCAACAATCGTAGACACTTTCGGGTCTGCCTTGTCCATATGCTTGGCAAGCGCTCCAAGACACACGACAACACCTTCGCGCTGGTGGTCATAGATGGCCAGACGCTGGCTATCCGCGGGCTTCGTTTCGAGGAAACGCTCAAAGATCTGGAGTAGTGGCGTCGTGTTTGCACCACCACCCAGCGAGCTGACGATCTGAATGCCAGTCTTGCGCATCTGAGCGCGAACCTGTGCATTCTGGTCTCCCCACCCATGTTCCATGACGAACGACATGACGTTCATCACGTTCATATTTGTGAACTCCGCGACTTCAGCAGCCTTCTCAAAGCAAAGTCCAACACCAAGACGAGGTGAGACCGTCACAGGGTCCTCTTCGGGCTGCTCCTGACCTGGGCGACGAACCATCGGGTTACCGAACTCGTCCAAGTTCTCGATCGGCGGCGGCACATTCTTGAGGAACTGAGACTTGAGGTTGTTGATTATAGGTGTCACCGTCTCGGGGAACTGCTTCATACCATCACCAATGGCAAGCGCAGCACTTTCACGGACATTCGCATGAGTGTGGTTCAGCAGAGCCAACAGCGGGCCAGCAAACAGCGCGTTAATGTTAGCCTTGGTCGTTTCCCACAGCAAACGAGCAACTTCACGGTTTTCAGCCTCAGTGTCAAAGCGGCTGCAAAACAGTCGGCAAGTGAGCAACGGGTTCATATTTTCAGCCGTCAGTTCACACTCTTCCGACTCAGCGACCTGAATCAAGGCCTGGAGACACTCGCCGCGAACCTGGGCGTGTTCAGACAGCAATCCATCGTCTCCAAGGAGTGGGTTCCACTCGCCATTAGAAAGTGAAGGGCCAAGGCAAATGTTAGCCAAAAGCTTGCCCGGACCAAGATCACGGTTTGTGATTGGCGCACATCCTCCGGTGGCTTGCTGGTCGAGCAGGTGCAGTGCGAGATCAATCATGTCCTTTCGAAGCATACGCTGGGAGGCAACGTCGCCAATTTCCTCCTCTTCCTCTTCCGGGATCATACGCGCGTGGACAGCAAACAGTGGCAACGCCCAATGACGAAGTTCCGGGGCCATTAGAATGAGATCACGCAGCACCGGGAAGACAATGTGGAGCGTCGGCGGAGGAATTAGGTTGCAAGGAGCATCGGCGTCAAAGTCCACCTCCGAGTCGAACTGGAAGCCAAACACGTGCTCCATCAGCTCAGCGAGTGTCCGAGTGAAGAGGCCCTGCATCTCGCTAAGCAACGCAACCTTCTCCTTCCGAGACTCAATTTGGTCAAGTTCGTAGCTAACACGAAGCGAGCTAGCAAACAACTGGTGGTCGTTGCGCAGTAGAGCAGGGGAGATAGCCTTCGCAATGGAGCTGAGGCCACTCACGGCCTGTTGGTCAGCAAATAGCTGACAGCCAAAAAGAGTGTTGACAGCCTGGAGCAGGGACGGGAGAGTAGGGTGCAGCTCATTGGGCATCGTCGTCGCAAGCATCTCGATCGACTCTAACACGTGCGTCACAACACGAACCGTGTCGTGAAGCTTCGTGCGCAGAGCTTGTTGCTCGGCAAGTTGGGCCTTCTCTTCGGCGGTCAGCTTCTTCTTCTCCTTGCCCTCAAGGGCCTTCTTCTTAGCCAGCTCCTCGCGCAGCTGCTGTTCCCACTGCTCATCGGCGTTGCCACGACGCCCACCGTTGCGTGTTCGGGAAACAGAGCTCTCTTCAGTCTTGTTGTCCTTCTTTTGGACATACAGCTCATCGAAAGGCGTGAAGAAAATATTTACATCAACCTCAGAGATCGCCTTGACACCAGCGCGTTCGAACCGTTTGGCAATTGAGTCTTCAATGATGTCGTGGAGCGCAATGCTCTCACCCTCCCCGTTGCCAGCAAATTCAAGAAGTGTGGCAATGGCGCGATGAGCCGCCAGGCGCTCCACCTTGTAGGACGAATAGAGCAAGCCACTCTCGTCATCGGCAATCAAACGAATAATGTCCGTCTTAATGGATTCATTTGCCTCAACCAGTTGATCAATAAGGTCAGCAGAGGATTCAGGCACATCTTCATCTTCATCTTCATCTTCATCTTCGTCATCGTCCTCGGACGACTTGGGCGCTTTCTTTTCCACCTTCGCCAGCTCAGGCAAAAATCGTGAACGAATAATTGCCCATTCGCGCGAGAACACCGGCTGCTTGCTGCCTTCGACGAGGTAAGGATGATGAGCGAGAACAAGTGCGTGTGCAAGCACCGCATCTCTGATTTCATCAGCATCAGCGAGCCGGGAGGATAGAATCGTGCGCAGAGCACGGCGCAGGACGCCGCCAGGAGGAATGACAGAGTCAGTATCAGAGTCGTCGTCACTGCGCTTCACTGAGAGACTAGCTTCGTGCGTGACAGCTACAGCAGTAAGCTTGTGCTGGAAGGCCAGAATGAGCCCCGGGATATGCTCTAGTGACGAAGCGTACACAGCACTCAGAGTTGCCTCAACACTACGGCGAACAGTAAGAGACGGCGAGCAGAGGAGATTTACCAAAAGCTTGTAGGAAGCACTGGTGTCCTCTTGCTTCGATGACAGCACCCACGAAATTGCTGCTGGGAGAATAGAGAGCGCCGTCACCTCAGGCTTTTCGTATTCCCCAACAAGCGTCTCCTTAGGTGATGAGAGCAGCGACCGGATTGTCGCGTCAACAAAAGAGGTGGTAAGAAGAAGGTCTGCGACTCCCACCTGAGCCATCAGCGCGTCCATATCACTGCTGGAGGAGGCAAGTGCACCAGCAATGCCAACAGCGATAAGACCGTCGACACGGGCAATGTTAGTCTTCTTCATGGCATCCTTGATGATAGCAGTAATTTCATCCTTGAAGGGCTGGGCAGCAGCGACAATCGATGACTTCGAGCTTTGACACAATACCGCGATCGATCGCAGGTATCCGATCACAGTCTGCTCCGACTTGCTCTTCAAACCGGTGCGAATAGCAGTGACAGCATCGTTCGTTAGCTCGCCACCAGCAAGAACCGCCCACTTGCCGAGTGCGAGCAAGCAAATATGCCGCGTCTGGTCGTGCGCTTCCTTGCTCGCGGCCTTGAGCAAGACAGGGATGGCAATGCCAGCAATATTCTTTGGGGCGTCGGTCGAGGCGAGCGCACCAGTCGCAGCAGCGTCCGCCGCATCGCAAAGGACGGAAAATGCCGCCTCGCGCATATAGAACTGCGCGAGGATGCCGTGCTTGCCATCCAAAAGCGCTCCGACAGTCGACACGAGCGCTTCCACGTGTTCGGCGTCCTGGAAGGTGACAACAAGCGCCTTCGCAAGCGCCACTGTGAACTGGCGCACGTCTTCCTTTTGCGAGCGGAGCTTGGCCGTGAGTACGCTGGCAAACATCTCGCCGAAATACGGGCCAAAGTCGAGCGGCGTGGCTGCGCGAACGAGGGCGACCGTGAACTCGAGCACTGAGTCCGGCGACTTCTTGAGCATCTTGGCGAGCGTGGGTTTGATGAGGGAGTCAAACTGCGCGGCCGAGAGCCCCTTGAAGCGCGGGTCGCCCGCGCGCAGCTGCACGAAGGTGCGCGTCTTGCTCTCGAAGGCCCAGAAGGCGTAGGCGGCCCAGAGCTTCTCCTTGGTCTCCATCGAGAGGTCGAATGCCGTGAGCGCGCGCCAGAGCTGGTACTGCTGCTTCTCGGACGTGGTGCCGTCGCCAAGCAGCACCGACTCGTACAGCGGCAGCAGCACACCGTGGTGCTTGCGGACGAGCTGCACGACCGCCCTGATGGCCGCGGCCTGCGCGCGGTCGGCGTCGCCCAGCGAAGCCTCAAGCAGCGCCGACTGCGCCTCCGCGATGTCGCGCACCCAGCCTTCCTCGCTAGCCTTGGGGTCCGCCGAGAGCGCGGCGTCCACCACCGCGGCCGAGAAGCGCAGCGCCAGCAGCCGTGCGGGCGCGAACGACTGCGCGATGGCGCGCTGGCGGGCCGAGAGCACGGCCGCGAAGGCCGCGGGGAAGCCCGGCAGCGCGGTCGCGGCCTCGCGCAGGAAGGCGCGCAGGTGCGCGTCCGAGGCGCGGCTCTGCGCGCGGAAGGCGGCGCCGAGCGTCTGGCTGGCGATACGTTTGAGCGGCAGCTCGCCCCGCTGCGCCTTGTCGAGCGTCTCATGCTGCCGGGGCGGGAACGAGCGTTAGGGGAGCCTTTCTGGGCGGATTTCGGCGCGGGACGGCTCGATGGAGCCGCCACCGGCGGGAGAACGCACCTGGAACGAGTGGATGGGGACGGGGCGCGTCGGGTGCAGCAGCGCGGCGTCCAGCAGGTGACGCAGCACGTCGTCCTCGGCGGCGGCCATGGTGCCCAGGGGGGAAGCCGATCTCGGCGCCACCCGATGGATCCGCGCGGCTTGCCGCAGGTCAACAGAATGCTATTGGATGAAACTGGCGATTTTCCTTGCCGGTGGTTGGCTAAAATATGATTTTTGGAAGGGTCGGGCGCTCACAGTGGGGAAATCGACACCGACCGCGGCAAGATGGCGGGCAGAGGCGATGGGTTTGCCGACTTCATGAGCTTTGTGGACGGCAAGAAGCCGGGCGCGGAGCCGGCCAAGGCGCCGGCCAAGATGCAGGAGAAGCAGGAGAAGCACGCGGACGAGTACCACTACGAGGAGGAGCAGGAGCGCGAGGCCATGATGAAGACCTACCACCTGCCCATGAAGCAGTGGTTCCGCGAGCACCCGGCGCTGGCCGAGCGCCACGGCGCCTTCCCGCTCTTCTGGCAGGAGCTCAAGGGCTGGAAGCCCTACCGCCAGGTGCTCAAGGAGTACATCCGCTTCACCGAGAGCGGCGAGATGCCCGGCGACAAGGACAAGAGCAGCGCGGCCAGCAAGGAGAGCAGCAGTAGTAGCGGCAAGGACCGGTCGACCACCAGTAGCAGTGACAGGGCCAAGGACGACGACAGGGCCAAGGACGACGGACAGGCGCGCAAGCGACGCAAGAGCCGCTGGGGCGAGCCGGTGGACGAGCCCGCAGCCAGCGCAGAGCCCGCCGAGGGCGGCGAGAGGCGCCGCAAGAAGTCGCGCTGGGCGCCTGCTGGAGCCTCGCCGGCCGGGAACATGGCCAATTTGCTGGCGCAGAAGCAGCAACAAGCCGTGGTGCTGCGATCCAAGCTGGACACGATCAACCAGCGCCTCGCGACGGTAATGGTGGATGCCGCGCGCATCGAGAGAGACCCGAACCGGTCGCCGTCCCCGCCACCGCAGTACGACTCGAACGGCAAGCGCACCAACACGCGAGAGGTGCGCATGCGCGCTTCGCTTGAGAAGAGCCGCCAGGAGACGATTGAGGAGCTCATGAAGATCAATCCAATGTACCGCCCGCCGTCCGACTACCAGCGCCAGCGCATGCAGCGCAAGATTTACATCCCTGTCAAGGAGTTCCCGTCGTACAACTTCATTGGTCTCATTATTGGACCGCGTGGTAACACCCAAAAGCGCATGGAAAAAGAAACCAACTGCAAGATCGCAATCCGCGGTAAGGGGTCTGTCAAGGAAGGAAGCAAGGGGAAGAAGATGAGCTCCGATGAGAACGACGACCTGCACGTTCTGATCACCGGTGACCGTGAAGATGACCTGGACCGCGCTGCAAAGGAAGTCCAGGCGCTGTTGGTGCCTGTCGACGACATGAAAAACTCGCACAAGCAGAAGCAACTACGCGAACTTGCACTCATCAACGGCACTTTGCGCGACGATGATTTTTGTCATTTGTGTGGCGAGAAGGGTCACCGGCAGTGGGAGTGTCCTAACCGAGATCGTACGTGTCGATGTGGTGTCTTGTTACTTCTCGATGCTAACATATTTGTTTGCTTATAAACAGAGTCATTCAGGGGCGCGAACGTCAAGTGTGCAATTTGTGGCGATTCGAGTCATCCTACACGCGACTGTACCCAAAACCGCAAGTCTGCAGCGGAAAGCGCAGCGATTGACAAGGAGTACCAGTCGTTCATGCAACAGCTCGGCGAAAAGCCCATCATTTCGACCGCAAGCAAACCAGCGAATACGGGGGCTGCGGCTCCGTGGTTGCAGCCTGCCAAGACGTCGCAGACTCAACCGTGGATGCTAAAGCAGACAGCTGGAGCTCCCGGGACGGCGTCGGCTTCTGTAGGAGCGCCAGGCACGCAACCTACTCCGGCTGCTCCTGTATTGGGCTCGACTCCTGCTACGGCGTATCCTCCTCCGACTGCGGCGACTTACGGAGGATATGGTGCGCAAGCGTGGGGAGCTGGAGGTGCCCAGCAGGATTGGAGTGCGCAGTATGGAGCCTACTACGCGGGTTGGGATCAATCAGGGGCGGCGGCGGCGGCTCCTGGCTCAGAATACCAGTATGCCCAGTATGCTGCTGCTGCGCCAGGAACAGCAATCGACCCCACGACTGGCTACCCGACAAGCGCAGCGCCTGGTGATTATTCCTACCAGTACCCAGGATACAACGGCAGCACTAACCCGCCGCAGCAATGATGGGCCCTGGCTCCTCGATTGCGCTAACGGTGGCGAGGGTTCACGTCACGTCAGGTATTGCGCTAACTCGACTGTTTTCCATCAGCTCATGGGTAAATACACAGACTTTTCGCCTACCGGTGTGATATCCGCTTACCGTTTGCTGCAGCATTCATATGGGCTTGAGGCGGCTTCGTTTCCGATGTCTCTGTGTGCGTTTTCTTCGCGTTGCTGAATCGTTTTGCGAGGTGCGTGTTCTTTAGCGTCAAGAATGTTCAGGAAATGTTTAATTGTGTAGCACTGCTGATGCTGTTGTCATGTTGCTGGAGAGGGCTGTTTGCCGGGAGCGCGAACTCATTAATGGGGAACATCAAAATGATTTGTTGGATGTTTGCTATGAAAGCAAGCTACCTAGATTGCTACGATAAATAAATGAACGATGCTTCTGCTTGTTCAGCTGTAACTGCTGCCCGGCTTGATCTCAGATCTTCGTCTTAGCTACGAACCGCTCTTGCTGGCGCAACAGTTCACAAAGTTCCTACCGATTGAAAACAACGCCGCTTGATGAGTGCGATTGTGGTTCCGCATGACATGTAAATGCATGACTAACCTGTCGGCGGCGAGGGTCAAACGTCAAGCAGTTTTCGAGGCGCAAACGGATTTTTGCCAGCGATGGTTGCTCCTCGCAAGAGGTGACATTCAGCAATGTGTCGAAGATCTCGAACCACATTGTGACGTCCCAGTAGCGCTTGAAATTCTTCGAGATAGTCCATCTCACAGGATCACCTCTGACTTTGTGGCAACGCACCTGCATGTACTCACCGAAGAGCATGCAATGCACGGTACCCAAGAATCCAAACGTGTCTATCTGGAACGTCCACGGTCTTCCGGATAGCATTTCAACGCACTGGAAGCCTTTGGTGTGGCAATCTCCGACAAATCTCGTGTCTGCCGGATACGCAGCCACATCGATTGATCTGCCAAAGTCAATTAGACACAAATCGCCAGTCATGCATTTCCCCTGCTTCGCTTGGAGCTCGATATTGTCTATGAAGCTCGAGGCTGGAAGGCCAGGGGCGAACAACCAATTGTCGGGCTTGATGTCTCCGTGAATCACGTTTGCAGAATGGAGCTGCTCGATTGAACGCAACATTCGGATGCCGTAGTAGATTGTTAGAGTCTCTGGAAATGCCTTTCCGAGCTGCATCACATTAATTTTTGGTCAAAACCACCTGTACCATCGCTTTCAGATGGTTGTATATACCTTTTTGTACGTGTTCAGCAAGTCGTGCAAAGTCCCTGCGCAGCCTTTGTTCATCAGAAGCAACGACCCGTTCTGTGGGTGGCCGATATGAGTACATTTCCAAGGTCGACAGGCGTACGAGCTTGAACGTACTGTGAACAAGTTTAATGCGAGGAACTGTGGTCGAGGGACCGGCGGCCATCTTATGTTAGCGCTCAAGGTCTTTTCCGCCTCGCTGACACGGTGAGCGATGTAGTACTCCCATGCCAATGTCGACCGGCCAGTCTCAAACTAATCGAATAAGTTGTGAGCTGAAATGAATGCACTAATCAAATCCTAAGGACATACCTTGATCGCCACATCAGTTTTATCGGAAGAGCCATCGGCAGATGCTGAAGCAGCAAACACATGGGCAAACCCTCCCGATCCAAGCAGCCCTGTCACCTTCAGATGAAGTTTGGAGTGGATTTGCAACGAAATTGGTTTCTTGAACTGGCGCCGACTTGTGTTTGCGAGGGGCAAACGTGGCAGCTTTCGAGAGTGGACGGCCACCAAACTTGCGTTTGATCGTAAAAACGTTTGCACGGCATTTCCAGCGGTCATAGCTTGCCGAATCTCAGGCGCGTACGGATTCACCAATGCTGTGCCAATTGGATTGTGGGATTCAATGTTTTCCTTGCCACGAATGCACTTCAGGACTTGGGACGCCTGCTGCTGGTTGTTTTCTCGACTTTATTTCCTCGCACAAGCCAAGATGTCAGACTACCACATAAGATGAAGACCACTTCCTGCTAAACTCCACATCGCGAACTAGTGTATATATTCTGATGCGATCATGGATCGTGGACACACTCATGCAGGCGCGCAGACGCGGCTGTGCACCATACCTGAGCGGCCCTTGACTTATCTTGTCGGTCCTGTTCTGTCGCACATGATGCACGACGTTGCTGTTTTACCGCACCGGGATATCAGCGCTGTTTTACATAGGAGCCTGCGCAAGCAGTGCTATGGAGTCAGGTGCACGTGAAAGTACGCTACCTGCCCCCACCCGGAGGTCTCTCCGTAGCACCTTCCTCAGACTCGTCGGCCGAGGCTTGCATCCGCATGATGATGTCCTTGTTTGTTAACCTAACACCACGGACCAAGTCATCGCGGCTTTGGAGCGCCTTCCTGGGCTGCAAATTTTTGCATGCGGTTTGCTGCGTCTCCTCTTCTTCATCAGCAAATATCTGAAATTGTCCTGCTGCCGATTCATTTGCTTCGACACGTACAGATTGGTCCTGAGCGTTTACAGCCACGCTGTCTACCGAGTCTTCAAAGATGCTGAAATGGAGTTTTCTCTCGACAGGATCTTCTTCGCGAGTGGCAGGTGGTTCCCACGCCCGTTGTGGACGTTGTGGGCTGCAGAACATGTTGTTTACGTCCTCCATCGCAACTCGCGTATTGATGGTCACGTCTTCTTGTGCTGCTGCATCCAGTGCCGCATACTTGGAAGCAACCACTGGTTTGGCAAGACCAACCGCTCTCCCAGCAGTCACTGAAAAACCAGCAAAATTCTGAGGAGCTGGGCTCTCGGATTGAGCACCTTCAGGGGCTAAGAACGAGTTGCGTCCAATCCCAGCAGACTTCGGTGCAGCTTGACGCGCCGGCGAAGCTGGTTTGGCGAGAAAACTGTTGCTCAAATGAGAGCTAGCGACGCTGGTGCTTGCTTTGCGCTTGCGCTCGTATGCTTTTGCACGAACTTCTTCGAACGACAGCAATTCCCCACCACCATCCTGTTTCAGCAGTTCAATTTTGTATGCAATTACCTCCTCGGAGGGCCTTGGTCGGCGCCGTGCCTTGGCTTGGGCGGTCTCCTTCGGGTTCTCGAAGTTCTTGAGAGGTTTTGCAGCGAGTTGCTCTTCTTCTGTGGAGGCACCGTCGATTCTCTGGCGGAGAGAGTGTGAACGATGTGTCAACGCATGCGCATCGGTCGCAGAAGTACCAGAAGATACAGTGCAATCATCATCGACAAAAACCTCAAAGGTGCTGGAGCTAGAACCAGTATGAGCAGCCGGCCCTTCTGGCTCAGGGCGTGGTTGGCTCCCGAAGCTCCAGGCCCGGGGCGCCAGATCGTTCTCCTTGTTTTGGTTCTGAACAGTATCCAACGTGCTCCAGCCGGTATTACTATCAAAAGGATCGGCGTCCACATCAGCTCGATCCTCATAGACAATAAATACCGGCTTGTTAGCGTTTGCTCGTCGGACACTCTCTGCGCGACTGGTTGTGAGTTGCTGGCGTTGTTGCTGGAGTCGGAAGTCGCTCGTATCGGAGCTCAGGTCGTGGGTTGTGATGTTTTCCAGCGCCACACGACCTTGGAGGTCGTCCGAGCGACCGGAATCGGCGTCATCATTTACGCGCATCCAGTGGCGGCTCATACGGCGCTGGAACTCTTTGAACTTGCGCGCAAGCAGTTCCTCGGGCGCCGCTTTTCTGTGGGTTTGGGAATGTTAAGACAGTGGGTTAGCTTCTCGATCACGAAACAAAAAAAACAAGCGAAGATCCGTGCGTACTTCTGGGTGGCCTTGAGGTATATCTTGTGGGCCTCGGGGTACCGCCCGAGGCTCTCGAGCACCCACGCCCATCCGATGTAGAAGAGCGCGACGGTCTCGCCAATCTTGTTTTGGTACAGGTACTTGAAAATGTCCTTGGGGTTGGACACTAGGTCGGCCTGCGGTCGATGGAAGCAGCCAGCCCCGTGAGTCTGCCGTCATCCGTTATAACAAACCTAACGCACGTACGTATTGGATCCACATGCGGACGTAGCGCATGTCGTTCTTGTAGCGCGGCTCGTCCTTGAGCGCGCGCGTGCACTTTTCGAGCGCGCCGAACTTGCGGCGCGTGTCCTCGGGCAGGTGCGTCTCGATCCAGCGCACGAACTCGCTCCAGGCGGCCAGCGGGTCGTCGCCCGCGTAGCTCGCGACGCTCTGCTCCATGTGCCGCGCCTGCTCGTCCACGCGCAGCTTGTCCTGGAACGAGTCGGCGGCCCGCAGCGCGCGGTTCAGGTCCGGCACGTTGCGCCCGCGCTTGAGCGGCATCACGTTCTCCTTGGACGTCTCCCACGCGAACTCGCCGCCTTCGCGCTTGCGCTTGCGCGTGGCGTCGGCGTCGGCGGCGGCAGGCGACGCCATTCTGCTCCTGGCTTGGTTCGCCTGTCTCGGTCAAGGTTTCCCTTTTTGAACGAGGGGAAAGCGCGCGCTTTGGATACCACTCGCGTGGGGTATACCATAATGAAATCAAGTCGATTCAAACCCAGCAAGGCGCGAAAATGTAGAGCGCTCCAGATAGCGTTGTGGAGCGTCTCAGAACGACCTCTGTTGAACATTCTTGTGGCACACCGGTAATCTGGTGTATTCCGAGTGTTTGGACGAGGATTTGCACAAACACGGGGATCTGGCGAAGCGTCGGCTGGCGCGTCGGCACTCGAGCATTTGCCGCGGCCACCAGTCGATCGCAGCAGTCCAACCCACCCGTTGAGGAACGCTAGCTAGTATGGTGCAGCTGCAGGGAGCCATCACGGCGCTCGTGACGCCGTTCACGGAGGACGGGTCGGCCGTCGACTACGCCAAGCTGCGCGAGCTGGTCGAGTGGCAGATCCAGGAGGGCATCGACGGGCTCGTGCCCATGGGCACGACGGGCGAGTCGCCCACCGTGAGCCACGACGAGCACGACAAGGTCATCGCCGAGGTCGTCAAGTACGTGGCCGGCCGCGTGCCGGTGATCGCCGGCACGGGCTCCAACAGCACGGCCGAGGCGCTGCGGCTGACGCAGGCGGCCAAGGACGCGGGCGCCGACGCCGCGCTCGTCGTCTGCCCCTACTACAACAAGCCCACGCAGAAGGGCATGTTCGAGTACTTCAAGGCCGTCGCGGGTGTCGGACTCCCCGTCGTCATCTACAACATCCCAGGCCGCACGGGCATCAACCTCGCGCCAAAGACCATCGCCGAGCTGTCCAAGGTCCCGGGCATCGTCGCCGTCAAGGAGGCCACGGGCTCGCTCGACCAGGCCTGCGAGATCGCCGCGCTCTGCGACATCACCATCCTCTCGGGCGACGACAACCTCACGCTCCCCATGATGGCCATCGGCGCCAAGGGTGTCATCAGCGTGCTCTCCAACGCCTGTACGTGCTCGCAAAAGGTTGGTATCTTTGAACGCCGGGGCTAACACTGTTGCTGCTGCAGCTCCCGCCAAGGTGCTCGCCGTCACCAAGCCGGCGCTTGCTGGCGACTTCGCGACGGCCCGCAAGGCTGCTCTAGAGAACGTACGTGCACCACAAAGCCGCAATGGGTCAGTAAAACTACGGGGCACTAACGTCGCTCGCGCGTGACCCGACAGATCTTCCTCGTCAAGGCGCTTTTCAGCGAGGCCAACCCGCAGCCCGTGAAGAAGGTCATGGAGCTGCTTGGCAAGTGCTCGGCCACCGTGCGCGCGCCGCTGATCCCGTGCGAGCCCGAGACGGTTGCTACGCTCACGCAGCTCCTCAAGGAGCACAAGCTGCTGTAGGTTGATATTGCAGAGAGGAAAGCACGATCGCTCCTGTAACTTTGTTGAATGAATTCGGGCTGTCGGGAAAGCCACGATCCGATGAAGCTCTATTGAACAACTTGAAGCTGACATGTGACGAGGCAAGCAAGTGAGTAGGACACAGATTCCGAGTGCTCTGCAGTGCAACAGGCATATATTACTGTTTGCTTATCGACAAGACCTTCACGCCACAGCACTGCCAGCCTTCTTCCAAAGACTCGACACGCTACATATATTGCAAGCAGCTGAGCAAGCAATCGCCTTCTCGCTTGGCCGCCACATTTACACGATGACCAACTCATGAAGAAGGCTTACTTGGTGCTGTCGGCGTCCGAGAAGTTGCTCATGCCGCTGATGCGCGAGCCCTGGCGGCTGTACATCGACATGCCCGAACCGTACGAGTCGGTACTCTCGCGCGACGGGCGGAACGAATACGAGTCGACTGAAACCTCCGAGTCGAGCCGAGACGTCCGCGTCGCATCCGAGAAGTCCGTCGGCCGGTACTCACTGGGCGCGCCCGCAGCACCGCCAACAGTGCTGGCCCGGCCTTCAGACAGCGATGTGTCGCGAGCCGAGAACTCGGAGAATCCGCTAGCAGTGCTGTAGCCGCGGCCCTTGTCGTCCTCCTCGCCAATCTCGCTGCCGTACTGCGACTCCTTCCAGTCGAACGACTGGAGGTAGTACTGCTGCGACTCGTCAACGACCGAGTCGCCGTAGTTGGAGATGCTCTCACCGCCGACGCTGAAATTGTTGTCGTGGATCTCGCTGGGGGCGAGCGACGACAGCTCCGAAATGTTGCTTGCGCGCGGGGACGGAGACATCGGGGCAGCCGCAGCCGCAGCAAAAGCTCCTCCGGCCTCAACACTGTGAGACTCAGCGAGGTCACGAGTGCTGTCGTACTGATGCACGGACGATCCGTGGTCCGAGCTCGGGTGACGGATTGAACCGCCAGAGGAGCTCGCAGCGAGCTCTGACCCACGCTCAGCAGAAGCCATAATGACGACCGTGTCGTCGCTCATGAGCATCGGATCGTCCGAGCGGTCCGTGTTCCGCGCCGAGATGTTGGCGACGTAGCCGAGGTCCATCTTTTCCTGCTTGCTGCGTTTGCCCTTGCTCTTTGTTGCGACCGCAGCTCCGCCCATCATGTCGTCCATGTTGGGGGATCCGAGGTCGTAAGCCTTGTTGGCGCGAATGTGAGACTCTTTGCGGCGGCGCATGATCACGACAAAGCCGATGACGCAAATCACACAGGCCGCAGCGATGACTGCGATAATCATGACGGTGCTCGAGGCGCCTGCGCTAGAGCTCGCATTCGAGGTATTGGCGCTGGACGAGCCGGCGGAGTCCTCAGAGGAGGTCGAGTCGCCGGACGTGCTGGAGCTGGGCTTGACGGTCGCAGGCGACGAGGACGACCCGGAGGCCGTGGTAGTTAAGTCCGCGGCCGTCGAGCTGGTCGAGTTGGAACTGGTCGAGCTCGTGGGCGTCGGTGTGGGCGTCGCGGTTCCACTTCCAGCGGTGGAGCCCGAGGCCGAGGCCGGCGTCGCGGTGGATGGAGTAGGCGTGATGACCGTGTCGGCCGAGACGACCGTGATGGTCTCGAAGATAAGGTACTCCTCGGCGCTGATGTCTAGCGACGAATCTCCGGGCAGCTGCACGAGCCCCACGAGGATGTAGGATCCCTCGGTCGTGAGCGTGAACGCGTTGTCCTCGAGCTGCTTGGAGCCGTCGCTGCCGAAGGCGCCGGAGGCCGAGCCGCCGGTGTTTGCGGGCGCGCCGGCCACGTTGGTGGCGCAGTTGGTGCCGGAGGTGCAGGCCCACATGAGCGAGGTCTGCACTGCTCCGGGCAAACCCGTGGAGGCGTCGATGGCGTTGGGGAAGATGCCACTGGAGACGCTCGAGTCGACCGCGGCGGTCCACGAGACGGTGAAAGTCGACGACACGTGCACCTGCGTGGACGAGAGCGAGAGGCTCACGCCGACGGGGCAGCGGCCGGCGTTGCTCGCCAGCAGCGAGTCGAACGTCAGCGAGCCGGCGCTGCCGCCGCTGCCGATGCCCATGCAGTAGGTCGTGGACCCGTCGAGCGAGAAGCCGTCCGACTCGATGTTGGTGGCGCCAGCAGCCACGGCGGCCGCGCTCAGCGCCAGCAGCGCGCGCTGGAGCTGGAGCTGGAGCCGCATCCTGTCCGTCTCCTGTCGAGGGAATCAAAGGCGAGAAGTGTACCGGCCGGCGCTACGGCGGGTCTGCGAATGGGGAAAGTCGAGGCGAGCGCGCGACGGGAGAGGGGGGAACGACAGGTGCACTCGCCGCTGTAGCAGCAGACAGCAGCAGACAGCAGGCGCCTTTGCCGTGGGCGATCTATGCACGCCACCTGCAGGCGGCCACGGATACGGCGGGGATAGCGGCGGCTTGACGGCGAGAAATGCCCGACTGACCCATGCGCGAAAGAGAGCGGCCGAGGTGCAGGAAGAGCAGGGCACTGCCTTGAGTTAGCTTCCGCGCCAGATGGACGCTCCCGCTCGATTGCAGCGGCGGCAATCGAGCGACGCGAGCGGCGCTGATTCAGTGCTCGGCCACCGCTTTCAGTGAAGCGATTAGGGGGCAAGGGCAACCGACGCCGCCAAGCCACAAACGCGCCGACAGGTGCTGCGGTGGAAACGGGTGCGGGCATACAAATTTTAAGTCAGCACCCACCAGACTGAACTCTCACATAGAGTCGGTTTTCCATCAGTCGAAGGCGTATAGTATACACCAATAGTCGGAATGAGTTGAGCACTCGAATGCGCCAAAGTATCATAAGGCTGCAGCCCCGTGAAGCAGCGCCATGCGACTCGCGCTTCGCAGCGCTGGCCGACGGTCGCACGCCGCCTGGAGACCACATGGAGGGCCCAGCGTGTGGCTGGAGGCGCGCTCCGCGACGTGGAAAGGCTCTCGTTGCTTCCCGAGTATCCTTACAACGCGACAATGAGCGGTGCTGCGTAGCTGCAACACCTTCGAACTCGAAGCCGAACCGCATTGCGACGCTCCAATGGAGCACTCCGTGGAGCGCTCGGAACGCTCCGTTGAACGGCCGAAACCGCCCCAACATGAAACGGAATGCTGGACGATCGCAAATCAAAAGTGTATACTATACATGAACTACCGAAATGGATACAGAGTACGGATCGTAGTCGAGTTGTACAGTATCATGCTGTACCCATGTTGTTGTGACCGACTGTGTTTGGCTACAACATCCTAAACTTCTATCTCTTCGGTGACAACAATGAATCCGTCATGATCACCTCAGATCTGCAACCTAAGTCTCATCCGTACCATTCGCATCGGCATTAAAGTCGATGACGTACTCGTCTTCGTATGGGGTCTCGGCACCAACTGAGAGCGAAGTCTTAATGGGAACAGAGTTGCTTTGTGTGCTGGACACACCGGCGATTGCAGCCCACGACATCTCGGTTTGCTCCTCCTCCTCGAAATCTCCTTCGAGGGCGAGGGCACAGAGGTCCAATGTGGTCGGCAGCACTTCGCTGTCGCCAGCAGCGGCTGATGGTTTTTCCCAAGCAGTCTCATTCGTCTTGAGATTCACGTAATATGGAGCCCCGCTCGATGGGTCGATGTACATGGCCCAATCATCATCGTTCTCGTTGGCTTCGGCCTGTGAACACACCTCATCGCCTACTTGTGGCGCGGTCCATGAGCACTCACCCGTCACTGAGTTGTAGTAGTACGTTTCTAGTGATACTTGATCCACAAATTCCTGCCAAACACGTCGCTGGTCAACTAATTGCGAACTTTCGCTCTGAGCTTGCTGCGACGGAGTTGATTTGTCAACTATATGTTCGGCTCTATCGTCATCATTGTCGCAGATGGTCACGTTGGAATTCACGAGCTCATTCAGATCATACTCCGTATCCTCAACCGCCACCGACTTTCCATCATCAAGTGTTATGTCTGCAATGAATCCATCCTCTGGAGCCACCCATTGCGACTCCCCAGTCTCTCGATTGTAGTAGAAAGATTTGTTATTGGCATCGTCCATATAACGCTCCCAGTGCTCACCCGAGTTAACAATATTAGGAGCACCTATGTCGGCACTGCTGTGTACGAGGTTTTCATGCGCCAGCTCGTCAGCAGAAGATTCTTCTGCTTTATCTATAGTGTTGGAAAATACGCTGATGGGATTTATTTCTTGTAGCATTGGTTCGTCGTGGCAGCCAATGTCATGATCAATCATCAAATTTGCGTCGACAATTAAGCTTACGGGACTCTCCTCTTGTAGTATCGACTCATCGTGGCAGCTATTGCTCGGACGTGCCAACAAATTGATATCAGTAACAGTATTTAGTTCCAAACTCACTGCCATCGCCGTTGGAGGCAGCAAGTCGCCTTCGTTGATAGGAGATACAGTGTCAATTATAAAAGTGGAGACAATATCTTCGTCTGCGGACCCATCAAAGGGCGGTTGATGGACAGTATCCTCCATGCATAGTAGAGATATTGTATCAGTACCTTCAAGTGGGCCGTAATTTTGAGTCACTGCACTAACTTCAGGCTTCTCATGCGTGTCACAGTTACTCAAGATGTTGTATGCAGCGGGGGTGGATGGTGTTGTGTTCGCTTGAGTTACTGTTTCATCCGCTGTTGCAAATGCCAGTTCTAGCATGACACGGTGGGCTTCCTTTTTACCAATAACATCTTGGGATTCATTTTCCCTAATACAACTGTCTTTAGTGTCGTCACTTGTACCAGCTTGGTTTGAAGTCTCAACGTCTGCAGTTTGTGGTTCTGCAAGAAGTTGTACATCCGTTACAGTCTTTAAACCGCAATGTTCAGTGCTGTCCTGATCCAGTTTTGAATCAATGCAACCACCCTTGCCACAAGGCTCAAGTAATGATTCTCGCTTGGCCTTCTTTCTAGCCTGTCGTCTTTGGGAGCTCAAGAAAAAGTGCAACTGATCCATAATCAGTCGGCGCACACTGAAGCACCGAAATTGCCTTTGAATACGTATGGCGTATGCTGTCCAAGAAGTAAGCGGGTCAGCCTCCTCACTCGATGATTGCACAACAAGGTCTTTCACGCATTCATCTTCACAGATGACTTCTGTGCTATCAATCGCACTTCGGAATGTTAATGCTGCCACAAAAGCGCCCTTTTGATCAGGAATTACGGTAGGGATCATTTCTCCCACGTTGCTTCTTTCGTGAAGAACCAAGTGGCTCATGGTATGGTGCTCAACTTCCAGCGCAGTTGCAACTCTTTCGTGTATTACGTCGTAGTCCTTGCATTGCAGACGAGGAATGTCAAACTCAACAATAACTGCTTTTTCATATGAAGAGTCGGTATTTACGAAATCGAGCTGTGAAGGACATTTATGGTGCTCGACTTGAGGCGAAGAGTGGTTAGCTTCTTGTCTATCTTCCACGTTATCGTTTGTGGTTACGAATAAATCGCTGGGAGCAGAGGGAGATAAATCGGTGAGAGCACTTGTAGTTTCTGCGTTGTCTAGCATTTCAGTATGCAATAGTGAAACGATGCGTAATCGATCGGCTTCTTGATCCTCGGCATCTGTTGCATTGGCCGACGGAAGGCACACGAGGCTAGTTGATTCAAGTTCGGTATTTCCTGTTTCGTTACTGATGGGTAGATTCGAAGTGACAGCCTCCGCTGAATGCAAACTATTTTGATCATAACATTCATCCGATCCCATTACAGCACATACAAGCTGTTCTGGAAAGATACCATTTCGTTCCAGAGTCCTGCTCGCGGTCTCTCCTGATAACTCTTCTGCGCAAGATTGTGGGGTGTGCATCCTCAGTAGTGAATTTTCAACGGAGTGGGTATATTCTCGGTCGGCTTTCAATAACTTACATTGATTTGACACAGGTTCCAATGCACCGATTTCTTCCGGAAAATCAACACCCTCAGCTGGAAGCTCAGGCAATTTTGCTTGCGTTTCTGATTCGAGAAAACTGTTTGGCACGATTGATTCCAAGCCGACGTTGCTATTGATCCCAGTTTGAATGTCATTGTTGAAGGTGCTATCTTCATCGGGACGAATCAGCAGGGGGATGTTTTCTTGATTTTCGTCGCCAGCCTCCCCAAACTTATCTTTCGATTGATTGACTTCGTCTGGCTTCAATTCTGTGCTCGATTTAAACCCAGCTGAGATTACGTCTGCAGTTGGAAATGAACAAGGAGTCAACATCGGCATTGTTACCTCCGAATGTTGCTCTCCCGAGAACATCGAAGGAGTTATACAAATAGGCGCATCTCCAAAAAGCACTGGTGTCGACAGAAAATCATCGTCATATCCCAACGTGTTCGATTCTCCTCTCAGATCAGAGTTCGGTTCGATACCTTGGGTGCTGCTAATAACTGTTATCTCCTTAATCAAAGGCATATCTTCTTGACGAAGGTCGATGACGATAGCACTATCATTGTTGAATGGTTGGTTCAGCGTTTCGTGAAATTCTATATCACTCACACATTTGGATGCACTTACATCGGACGGCTCCTGAAAAGCGCACGTGGTCACCGCACTGTTGTTGAGTATTTCACCATCGCTGTCAAGACGCGCAGCACTAACCTTGGCCAGTTCGCGTTGTGGCATCAAACAAATATCTACTTCAGCCGAAGTTCTTTGATCGGTCTTATTTTGGGAATGTGAACCGTGGTGGTCGATAATCTCATGTAAGATTCTTGCTTCCTTGGTTGATACTCTAAGACATAAATCCATATCCTCATCAAGGGCTTGGTGGATATCCTTTTTGTCGCAGCTCTCAGAAGTATCAGGGTACAATTCGCTTGTCTCTTCTTTACTTTCAGTGGTTTCCATTTGCCACTGTAAATTTTGTACCTTCGAACCAATCATTTCGTCAGCAATCGGAGGAGCTGACACTGCACCCACATCTACCGTTTGGTGAGATGTTTCAAATTTCAGCGGCTGCAACTCTGCCCTAGTGTTTGCTTTTGATTTTTCGATCTGCGTTGTTTCTTCTTGTTTTGGATCCGTACAATCATAATTCGGTAATTGATTTCTCGGCCGAGCAATTTGCTCTCTTGAGCATCGACTCTTTGTTTTCATCGGGACGTCTTTGATAGGGACAGACATCTTTGCAACATTTGTCAGTTGGATTTCGAGTCTATCTGGTGGACATGATGATGGATTTGGTGCAAATGCATTCGCATTTGTCTTTTTTCTTGCCTTCCTTGCTCTATTCGTCTTCGGAGTGTGACGTATATTTTTCCCCGACAGTTTTTCTGGATCTGTCACTGCGAGTAAGTAGTCATCAAGTGGTCGGGCACCTACGTCAATCTTTTCATGATCTCGCTCATTCTCTAACACCGCGAAACTAGCCCTTGTAGTCCAATTTGATCGCTCAGCTGTTCTTCTCCCGAATTCTGTCATAATGCTGTCTCTTGCTCGTGTACCATTTGCCGAAGTCTCCAGTGCGACCTTCGTTCTCTTGTTCATCGCAAGATTTTTTGCTGAAAGCCCTCGCACTCGAGTCTTCTCGCGCAGTGTACGCCGATCTTCTTCGCTAGAAGATCTATCGTGGGTGTTCAACATATGAGAGGTCTTGACGTCTTCTCTAGGAGTGGAGTTTTGTTTTCGATGGTCCTTTGTGTTATTGATTCTTTTTGTTAAAACCACTTGAGCTCCACTCCCGCAAGCAACTTGCTCGTGGTTCATTCTGCTGCTATTCTTTTGCATTTCTCCTTGCTCATCATTTTGTTGTTTGCCTCGATGTCTCCTTTTTAATCGTGACTCTTCATCACCCCGTCGTCGTCTATCCCCCAGGGCATATCTCAATAACTCATAGGTCTCGTTTTCTAGTCGCTGCAGCCGAGACTGGCGAAAATCGGGACTACGATGCAGCATTTCCCTCCACTTTGAATTTTGACGTGGAGTGGGTACGTCCTCGAGACGCTCTGAGGCAGGGTTGACCACTGACCTACGGAGTTTTGCGGATTGCGGTCGTGAACGGCCTGGCTGTGCTGGAATAGGTAGCATCTGTCTATCATCAAGGAGTTTTTGCCGCTGAAGAGCAGATGCAGTGCATGCTGACTGAGGGCGTTTCCGCACAAGAGGGGTTGCTCCACTCATGCAAACTGCTCCAAAGCTGAGAGTTGAGGTAGAGCCATCATCTGGTCCTTGTGCACGAGCAGCAACTCGATCAGCACCACGCCATTCAGCAATTGCGTTATCGTCTGATAAGTGTCCATCGAGAGCGTCCCAGTCAGAAAGAAAGTGTCGAGCATTACCGTCGCCCATATCTCCTGTTGTGATCGGTGATCATTGGTCCGACCGCAAACACAATACCACAAGTATTTTCGGCGATCGACGTTTCAAGTTATGGAGGTGTTGAACCAGTTCACTTCATGTTCATGACAGTGAGCTCACGATACTACTCTACACGACTGAACTCGGTTGTGTTCGTGCTGGGGCGATACAACACAAAGGAATAGTCGACGTGAAATGGGCCAGGGTGGAATACAGCGACGGATGAGTAGCCTAGCTGAAACTGCTCAGTCGAGTCTCCCAGGATGAGCTGTTTGTGATTAGAATATTGACCAAATATTAGATGGAACTATGCTGGAGCGATTGCAGAGTTACAGAAACTCACCACATCTGGAAGCGGGAAAAGCGACATCGCGGAGTCGAATGCCCAATTAATAGGGCACGCCATCAGCGGGAGTGGAGTCAAATGCGCCTGGTCAATTATCGTTTTGACGACCTGAGAACAAATCAGACATACGCCTCGATGTTAGGTATCGTCATCCTCTTCTAGAATGAGTAGCAAAGGTTTGCTTACATGTTTGGAGATGTCAACTTGTGCTGCATGATCAGCATCGCCGTCGTCAACGTCCATTGACTGGTCGGAGCGTGCTGGCAGGATTGCGTGTCGATGTAGCTTTTGATGCAGGTTTTCACGGAAAATGACAATATCCTGAGTGTAGTACCGGATCCGGCATGGGTTTGTGCTGCAGGTGAGTGTCGGTACTCTCCGCATGAGGTCTTCGGTGCAAATTGTGGGCAACTGAGCAACACCAGGAAAACTGGTCGTTAGAGCACCGGTTCGTATGTGAGTAGGCAATGGAATCATCAACTCACGGGGTGACGAGGGAACGCTCGGGACGATCCAGGGTCGTTAGGACCTGGAACTAGAACAAAGCGTGACGATTCTGCTAGTCGCGGGTACTTGAGAATCAAGTTGCCAAGCTCGTCAAAGTACTCCTTCAGTTCTTGCAGCGATGACGACGAAGCTGTGCTGCTTTCCGCCCCCATGTCACTCGACAAGAAGTCTCCCATGAGCACAAAAAGCGACGGCTGGACGGCTTCCAGACCTTCAAACAGAATGTCCAGGTGCTTCATCACTTGGGGATCGTCGAGGTGAACGTCGGAAAGGATGATGAACGTCGCGTGGTGATCGTTGGTTTCGAGCTCACGGATTTGGGTGAGCTGCTGCGCTGAGATCTCGACGCCAAGAGGATCGATCGATCCGAGGACGTTGGTTGATTCAGACTTGGTTTCGGGTGGAGGGAACCCCATCGACTGAACGTGAAGAACGTCGTCGATGACCTCGCCTTCGACCAGAACGATGCAGTTGAGCGTGAACAGACCGTCCGTGTAGCTCTTTTGGTCCAAGCGAATGTGAGGAAGCTCATGTCAGTCCAAGGATGCGAGGCAGCTAATTGAGGAGTGTGTTCCTACCGCGTTCGATAGATCGATAAAAATGCGCGAGGTCAGGTCCTCAAGATAAAACCTCTTGCGCTCATCCTGCCCCAGCATCCCGATAACTCGACGCACTCCTGTGACTCCCAGCAGTGACTCAATCCGCGAGAGCTGGACACCCGCACGTGAGTAGAAAAAAAAACAATCAGGTCTACAAGTCTTGGCGCACCTCGATATAGTCCACGTTGCTGGCAAGAGCCGCCGCTGGGGCCGAAAACATTTTGTTTCGCTTAACCCGCAGGTCCACTGACACGAACCTGACCAGATCCCGAGAATCGATAAGTCGATTTGCACACAAAGTAGTCGAAGGATCTGTTTGTTCGTCTGCTCACCGGTTGCGCAGCAGCTGGAGTCGCGCCTCGGCGCCAGCGTGGGTGCGGCGGTCCGCGCCGGCCTTGAGCTCATAGGCCGCCGTGTTGGCGTTGTACTGCAGCAGCGGGCTGTCGAAGGCACCGAAGACCTGGATGGGCTCGAACTGGTTCTCTGCCGACACGGCCAGCAGCGTGTCGAGCGCGCTCTCCAGCGCCTCGAGCGACACCACCGACGTGGGGACTGCGCTCTCGCACGCACATACAGTGAGCTCAAATGCCACTTGTTGAAGCCCACAGGCGGCGACGCACTCTTGCTCTTGTCGATGTTGTTCTTGATGGCGTAGATGACGTCGTCCAGCTCGAGCGACGGCTCGCTGCGACCGCCACGAGCGCAGGTTTAGAGATCAACAGGTGGCAAAAGCGCACTACAAGCAGCAGACGCACTCGGCCAGCTCTCTGGTCAGCCGCTGCAGCGCGTCGGCGCGCAGCGAGAGCCCCTGGAGCTTGCAGGCGCGGAACACGCGCTTGGACGCCATGCTGTCGGTTTTTGGCGCGAAAAGATGGTGCCGCTCCCGCCACGGTCGAACCCCATTTAGTGACATGGCTACACTCAGATGGCTACATTGAGTTGCAGTGAGTGATCTAGTCTATCGTCGCTACGGCGAGCTCAGTTGGTCTGGTTGCCGCCCTGACCGAGGCCGAGGACGTAGCTCATGCTCTGGGCGTCGCGCACACCCGACGCGTCGCCCATGGACTCGAACACCCGCGAGTACTTGCTCCACGACTGCGCGCTCTGCGGGCGTTCGCAAAGCCTAGAAGGAGTGCAGTGGCAAAGTCAGAGTGTGCTCGGATACCTGCCGCTGTGGTAGCAACTATGATAATTGTCACCTTTCGTTGAGAAGCAGCTTTGCGAGACCGAGATCTTCAGAGTTGGCCGCACTGTGGATATGACCGAGACAGTTAGTACAGATTTCTATCGAATTGGTAGAGTGCAGGATCGGCCTACCACTCGATCAGCAAGAGGTTGACCAGGTCGTGCTCCACGACATTTCCGCCTAGCACCGACAAATTACCGCGCACGCGCAGTAGTGGCTCAATGGCTTGCTCAAAATTCTCCTAATGTAGAAGGCATCGTCAGCCAGTTATTACAGTACTAGAGTAAAATCCTGGCGAACTCACCGCCACATAGTCGTCGAACGCCTGGCAAACACTCATGAACACTTCCTCGAGTTCACCTGCAAACAACCGATGAGTTTGTGTTGTTGCAACGAGATGTGCACGTTTGCGACAACGTACCACGGGCAGCAGGATAGCTGAATTGAACTGGATTAATGCCCATCTTCGAGTGCAGCTCTTGCACATCAACCGCGGCTTCTTCAATCTCCGGCTTCCGGAAAGCCACCGTCTCTCCTGCCATCAGCGTCAGGATGCTCTGTCGAAGAAATAGTTAGCTGATGTAGTCGCCCGCAAGATTGTGAAGTGCTGGTACGCACGTGCTGACAGATCTTGGCGAGGGGCGGCAGGCTAGGTCGGAACACATCCGGATTCTCTTCATTATGGTTGGCGAGTGCCCGCCACGACTCGAGAACCTGCTCACCGAGAGCGTAGGTTTCGTGTCCGGCGAAACGGAGACGCCAGAAGAGCTGAGTAGCGTCACTCAATGACTGGTGGGAATGAACGTGGCCGTCACGATGGCGCGGGAGAATAGTTGCCTCCAGCATCTTGTCGATACGGTCGTATCTACCGAGCTCCAACAGGAACAGCGCCCACTGGAAGTACAGATGCCGCTCCAGCGGACCGCCATTATCGAACGTGTCCTACAAAACATTGCTCAATAATTAAAATCTGGCAGTGATGAAAGCAGGAACCCACCGGCAACATACCTTGTACTGATTCGCGTAGCTAGCTCCGTGGTTGGCGTTTGCACGGGCCTCGAGGACGTGGAGCATGGTGTAGACTGACCGGTGCTGAGAGTTAGAAGACTCACGTAGCTATCAAACTGTGTTGAGGCTGCTCCACGTACACGCCCATCGGTCATTTCCGTTCATCGAGAGTGCCTTCTCCGCGAGCGCCTCAGCTGCGTCAAGACGGCCTGCTGCCTGCAGCGCATAGGCTTGCATCGACAGGAGGTGGCTGTATCCTGCAGGGTATCAAATCAAACAAAGTCAATGCCACTTCGTCGAATCCAGCGATTCAAGCTCCTACACCGACCAGTGTCGTTGGGAGACCACGAAGGGAGTCGCCGAGTGATCGTGGACAGCAGGTTGTTGCGATCCCTACCAAAGCACACCCCAACCACGGTCAGTCAATGAGTTACTCTGCTGTTTGCACTCGAGCCCCACCCTAGCAGGAGGTAGATGTCAAAGCAGCAGCGCAGTGCCAGCAGGTCGGTCGGGTCCTCGCGCAGAATGGTTTCGTACACGACCGCCGCCTCTCGGTGGCGCCCGTGCACCACCGCGTCGAGCGCGAGCACGTGCAGCTTCTCTGCCTTTTCCACGCTCTCGGCTGCTCCAACGCTCTCTCATCAGCAAAACTAGAGCTGCTTCACCCCAATTTTCTCAACGAATGCTCACAGGTCTGCAGGATGTCGACCGCCGCGTCCAGCTGCTGCTTGGCGTGCACCGAGTCGGCGTGCGACTGCGGCGCGAGGCTCATGCTGACGCCGACGAGCACTCGGCCCATGAGGAAGCGGTCGTCGTCCGCGAGCACCTGCTGCAGCATGTGCTTCGGGTGCGAGTTCATGCCAACGAACTGCCGCAAAGCCCTCGTCAGCCACCAAAACCCCAAAAAAAAACCAGCGCCAATCGCAGGGAACGCACGTCAAGCAGCGCCAGCGAGAACGCCTGCTGCTTGCCCGTGGACCCGCGCAGCGACCGCTCGCGCGCGCCCTCGAACTCGCCGATGCCGAAGATCGCGCTCAGCAGCGACAGCGGCCGCCGCGAGGGCCGCACGGGCGCCAGGGCAGCGCCACAGCGACGTCCGACCAGCGCCATCATCGCCATGGTGGGCTGGTGCTGGTATCTGGAAGAGTGCACCACTAACAACGCCCCTGGTCCAGAACAATGTGTGCATCCGGTTGACACGCATGGCGCTTTCCTGCTGGAAGTGCAGCTTGGAACTCGGAAGTATGGAAATCTCGGATGCCACGTAAGGCGGCAGAAGTTGCTCGCCTTGGTCTCGCTCCTGTATAAGGGGCAGGTGGACATTCTAGCGGGCATACCATGGAGACTGCATTTTGTAACGGAGCATCTCGTGCAGGTTGGTTGGATTTGTACTGTATACTAGGGCTCCTCGCGCGTGAGCTGAAGTAGCGCGGTCGAGCGCCTTGCCCTAGACCAGCACGGTGCCGTGCTGCTCGAGCACGCTCGCTGTCAGCGAGTCGCTCACGCCCTCTTTCTCATGTGTAATAACCGCTGTACCCGGTTTGTTGAAGGTGGCGTGTCGGGAACGTTGACGCTTTCGTTGTGCGGTCATCCAGTGTTTGCTTTTTGCCGGTGCTTGGTGGCGACGGGCACCGCTTTCCGGTGATTTGTTGTCAACTCGGGGATGTCAACTCGGTGGGCTCCATTGTTTCACTTCAACTTTACTGGCCGACGGCAATAATATCTAAACTTTTGCTGCTCACACTACTCACTTCAACACTTTTTTTCTTTTCCTCAGAGCATGTGCAGGTTAGACCACGCCTGCAGCGATGGATCTGCCACCTGGTCTGACCCGCTCGCCGCGTTTGAGGACATTCCTTCGAGCAGCTCGTCCCACGGCGTTTGCCCGCTTCCCCCAGCGCCCGGCATGGCTGCGGACGTCGCAGGAATCACCTGGCCCTGGGCCGGAGGAAGATTCTCGTTTCCAGTTTGCTGATCGTACTGCGCGTACGCCGGCAGGTTGCGGTGGTACATTGCGTCGGGCTGGGCGAGTTGTGGTCTTGAAGACCGAGGGTCGTCATAGCTGACTGGAAGCTGAGAATGTGACTGCGGCAGCTGGAGCACGGCAGGCTGGTGGTAGCCCATTCCCATGGGGCGTTCTTCCTTCACGGCACCGTAGGGAGAATATCCCGTGGAGCTGCTTGCGTAGCCGTAGGCTTGCTGCTGCTGCTGCTGCTGCTGCTGCTGTGAGTGTGGGAGCTGGGTATACCCGACAGGAGTCACAAACGAGGATGGGGATGTGGCCGATGAGGTGGACACCGGAGTGAGTTTTCCATATCCGTACGGATCCATGGTTGGCAATGTCGGCGGGTTTTCAAAGCGTCTCACGTCCACAGCGCCTTCCGGTGTCCGCATCTTCTTGACAGAGGGCTGGGTGTTCACGCCGGTCTTTTCTTCCAAATGACCCGACTCGAGTGTCTGCATGTACGATCCATGCTCCATTACTGTTGCACCCTGCTGCACAGGCTGTGGCATTGGCCCGACACTGGAAGCGCTCATTGGTGACCGATGCCACGAGAGGAGCTCGTCGTACTGGCCGTTCCGTAGAAGCAAGTTTGCGTGCTTGCGCTTCTTAGCGTCCGAAATGTCCATTCCTTCCACAGCCTGACCAATGTGCACGGCGAGTTTGAGGAAATTGGCGACCCAAAACTTTTGCACTGCGCGACGCAGGTCTGATGCCTCGCGGTGAGCGCCTTCATCCGAGTTGTTCTCCCGACGGAACTGCTCGACGAGTTCGTGGCGGAAGACAGCTTCAGCTCGCGAGAATCCTCGCTGTCGGCGGGCGTGGTCGACACGATCAAAGTTCATGCTGGGTTCTCCCTTGGAGGGCTTCTCAACGCGGAATGTCCGCTTGCCGAGTGCGTTCTTCTGGAACTTCTTGGACAACCGCATGGTCGAGCAGTTGAGGAGCTTGGCGAGCACCAGCCGCACGGGCGTGCCATTAGCCAGCGGGAGCGCGTTCCTGTCAAATTCCCCGAGGATGACGTCGATGAACTGCTCCTCCGCGCGCGTCCACTTGCCGCTGCGCGAGTCGATCTGCGAGTTCATGTCAATGCGCAGCACTCGCAGCTGCGGCACGGGCACGTCGCAGGCCGGGCAGGCTTCGACGGGCCACCTGTGCGCGCAGCGGGAGTGGAAGGCGTGTCCGCAGGGCGGGGCCTCGAGCACGGCGTCGGGGTATCCGCACACGTCGCACACGCGCTCGGCGTCCATGGCTGCGGGCGAGAAGGTGGCGGCCCTGGGCGTGGGCATGGCGCGCTTGAGCGATTCCTGCGGGGCGTAGAGCGTGGGGCGCACGTATGCGAACTGCTGCTGGTGCTGCAAGGACTGCGAGGGCGAGGGCGCCGGGTGGAAGTACTGCTGCTGCTGGGCGAACTGCGGTTGCAGCATTGGCTGCGGCTGCGCGTAGTAGCCCTGCAGCATGGGCCTGTCCTGTTGCTGGTGCTGCTGGTGCTGCTGGTGCTGCTGGTGCTGCTGGTGGTCGTAGTAGTCCCCCGCCGGGTGGCCTGTGGGCTGCATGTGCGGGTGCTGCTGAAGCTCCGCGGCGCAGATCATGCGCGTTCGGTGGCGCCAATTGGTAAATGAAGCGGCTCCCAGTTGACGTGTGACGGGCTGGGAGCAGCCGGGTGGGGTGAGTGAGGTGCGTGACAGACTGACAGCAGAGGAGAAGCGAAGAGCTCGAGCAGAGGCCTTTGCTCTGCTCTCGGGGGGCGAGCCGAGCCGCGCCACGCCACGCCGGACGCGTCCGAGTCGCGCGTAGCACGGGCGATTAGTCCCAAGTGAGACCGACCTGCTTGGAGCTGCTCGATCTTATTTTACGCCCACAGCAGCAGCAGCGGCGGTGCAACGCGTACGGTACTCCCGGCCGTGCACTGTACGTGCGCACGGTACTACGCCCCGGGTAAGGCGGAACGAACGTGGACACCCTGCGCGGTGATCGGCTCTGGCGCTGACTATGGCGGCGCCGCGATCCGCGGCAAGGGCTGGCGACGGAGAAAGCCAATTTGTGTGGGCCGCAGCGGCGCGCGGAGCCGTGGACGGGCCGAGCGAGCGCGAGCCGGGCCCTCCTCCCGGTCCAGGTCTTACAGCCCAGCTTACGGTACTCCTCCCGCTGACACTACGGTACTTTTCGAAATTGCCGCCGCGCAGACAGAGTGGCATGTCGAGGACAGGTGGTTGGATGGAGCTCCCAACTGGGCCTTTACCTGCATGTAAACGCCGGTGTTTTGTGTTCCAGCTCTCGAGACCGGTCACCGGAGACCCCGTGATGGATGTGAGATGCAGGTGCTTGGTGGTCTGGTCTAATACTACCGATACACTCGCATTGCCAACGCCTGCTGAGATATCCAGCCATTGCCATGACACCAAACCAACATGTAAAGGCGGCGGGGCCCACCAAAATTACGTGAACAACAGCAACAACAAGCACGTTGCAACGCGCGACTCGCAACATGCCGCGCATCGGCTCTGCGCGCGTGCGAACGGGCCGAAAAGACGAGCGGTGGCGACCGGATGGACGATCGCGAGACGCTCGCGCGGCACCTGCTTTGAGTGAAGTCGGCGGTTTGTGGGCCAAACTCGCCCAGATGTCGCGTCGGCACTCTACCAGCGCGGCGGGGAAGACTGATGAGTCCTCGAGCCGAGCGGATCGGCGCCTCGGTGGATGCGATGCAAGGTGGGCGTATTGCTCAGCGCGATCGAGCACTCGACAGGTGTAAACGGATCGACGTCGCTCCGCTCCGGATGGCAAAAAGGGTTGACCTGCAAGTCTGACGCGACGCCTCTGGCACAAGGCAAGGCGGGGCCGACAAGCAGAAAACAAAGACCGGGAAAGCGACAGCAGGCGCGGCATTTGGTTTCCTTGCAACGTTATGCTTTTTGCCTTTTCGTCATGAACAACAATGCGTGGAGATCGATCACAGCAGCAAAGTTGATGCCCGCATTGTCGAAAGCGCCCCATGAGCAACATGTGATGCAGAGTGAAGTGATGAGCTCGCCTCAGGGTACTTTACAGCATACAGTGAACCATATGCGGGCTGAGTCATTGCCGGCTGGTGGTCGCTGGTGAAAGGTGTTGCACCACCGTAGAGTACACTCACCACGTATGCATCGACCAAAGCAGCAGCAGCCGCTTGCAGTCATGCCATCATCGCCAGCACTGCAACAGGAAGGACGGGGGTTCTTCTGCGTGCATGTGTGTACACGCCACCGAGTTGACTGTGAGGCGAGCCGTCTTTGCGATGGCGACTGCACGGCTCGCAGCTGCCTCCAGCCCCCGCGCTCCTCCTCCGCGGGCCTGGGTCTCGGGCCACACGTTGCCGCGCTCTCTGCGGCGCATGAATCCTGTTCTGGATGCCCCTCAGCGTTTCCTGATTCATGGGAAGACAGCGGCCGACAAGCGTTCTGCACACTGCAAGCCGTGCCAGTGCCACGGTTCCACCGCCCCGTGCCACTGTGCCTGCACCCGCGCCTGCGTCAGATCACGCAATTATCGGTGGGCCTCAGCGCCGCAGCCACAAACAGCCGTCGCTTGTCCGCGCGCGGGTCGCGATGCGGGAACAGATGCCGCGGTGGTCCATTTTGCGCGAAACCCGCTGGTCACATGAGTCGCTGGGGCTCCGCAGGATGCGATGGGGCAGACGGACACCACAGAGTCTCACCCTCAAGGTACCAGGCGGCGAATGTACAATCAGCAACGGGACCATGTGCGACTGCGGGGTCAGCACATCCTGCAAGTGCTGCACGATGTGGTGCATTGCTCGAGTCGCTGAGCAAGCACTTGGTGGCTTGGCGACCGCGACCGTCGACGAGACGTTGAGGTGTCGAGCGGCGCATCTCCGTGGCGTGTGCAGCGCTTCAAGCAAGTGTCGATCTGAGTTGGCGTGGATGGTGTGAGCCCCCGACTTGTGGCGGCAGAGGCCGCTGGGTTTTCACGCCAGCAGCGGACACGCCTTGAGCAGCGCCGTTCGCGGAACGGGAAGCTGTCGACGAATTGTGAGCCGCACCGAAGACTGCAGCTCGGAGGTCGCTGCGACCGGCAGAGGCCGGCCCTCACTCAAGCTTTCGCACTTGGCGGGGAGAACTCAAGACAGCGTTTACTCTGCGCTCGACCACAGCAAGGCGTAGTACGTATATATAGGAGCGAGCTGCTCATAAACTTGGTGGTCGTCGTCTTCCCCAGCTAACGACAGTGTCGCGGATCCTGCGTCCAGAGTGTCGGACTCGCCATTGCGAACAGGCCAGCGAGGTTGCTCACATCACGCTGACGAGGTCAGGGGGTCTTCGAGACGCCTGGGTTCTGCAGTGCGTGAAATTTCATCGAGGTGGACGCTACTACGATAGACGGGAGCGGCACCTTGGTCGACAGATTGACCGCACGAGGCGTGACGCATCGATAGGTCGGCTATCCACCCGCTTCAAGGACGCAAGGGACACTCGGGGCATCCCTTTCCGCCGCCGCTCTCTCATTTTGGTGGCGAAGTCACCACTCGTCTAGTGTGCGCGCAAAGTCACTTATATCGCATGTACTAACGCGGAGGTAATGTTGAGCGGCTGACCGCGAAGGGCTCACCAAGATGCCGCCGCTGCACGAGGCCCACTGTGCCCAGAGCGTTAGCCCTCCGCTATAATACATCGACGGCCTTGATCGCTGATGTTCGTTGAGAGCAAGCTCGCAATGCCGATTCTATCGCTACGCCCCCAGCTTTCTGGGTGGTGGCAGTGCGTCGAGGGCCTTTGTGGGCCAGTCGTTGGGAATTGACCGCTAAAAATCCATCTCGATTCGAGACATGGAGCATATGCCCCCTCCAATATCCATACTACCGAGTCAGCAGCCTCGCAATCGCGCGTGCAGATCATGTGCGTTCACGCTCGCTTGGCCGCCCGCCGCTCATGGCGTTCACGTTTGCCACTCAAATCCCGCAAACGCGATCGTTCACGTTTGCCACCACTATCCCGCAAACGCGCGGATTAGTCTAAACCCTCGCAATTGCTCTAAACCGTAGAAAATTGGTAAGTCAATATCCTCCATGCCCGCATCAAATACAGAAAGAGATATTCGTCATCCAAAAGTACAGAAGTGACGATGTATTAATTAACCTGTATGAAGTGATGCATCGCATTTTACCGTCGGCAACGGCGGATGAGCTGCTCGTCAACTGCCGACTCGTCAGTGCGATCTTGCCCCTCACTTCCGGATCCTCCACCACCAACACAAGCGCCGCCTCCAGCCCTCCCCTCCGCTCTACTACGACTGCTATGAGCGCGCCGCAGCCCATCACGTGCAAGGCCGCCGTCTGCTGGGCCGCCAAGGAGGACTACGTGATCGAGGATGTGGTCGTGGGCGCGCCGCGTGAGGGCGAGGTGCGCGTGCGCATCGTGGCGACTGGCGTGTGCCACACGGACGAGTACACGCGCTCGGGCGCCGACCCGGAGGGGCTCTTCCCGTGCATCATGGGCCACGAGGGCGCGGGCGTCGTCGAGAGCGTCGGCCCCAACGTCACCAGCCTCAAGGTCGGCGACCACGTCGTGCCCTGCTACACGCCCCAGTGCCGCAACTGCAAGTTCTGGTACGTCAACGCCTCGGTAGCGCTCTTGTATCGGCCGTTGACAGTGCGCTGACGCTACTCGTGCCCCCACAGCAAGTCGAGCAAGACGAACCTGTGCTCACTCATCCGCAACACGCAGGGCCGCGGGCTCATGCCCGACGGCACCTCGCGCTTCACGTGCGCGCGCAACGGAGAGACGCTCTTCCACTTCATGGGCACCTCCACCTTCTCCGAGTACACGGTGCTGCCCGAGATCGCGGTCGCCAAGATCAGCGAGGACGCGCCGCTCGACAAGGTTTGCCTGCTCGGCTGCGGCATCACCACGGGCTACGGCGCTGTCGTCAACACCATGAAGGTCGAGAAGGACTCGACCGTGGCCGTCTTCGGCCTCGGCGCGGTCGGCCTCGCCGTCATCATGGGCGCCAAGGCCGTCGGCGCGCGCCGCATCATCGCCGTCGACATCAACCCGGGCAAGTTCCCCATCGCCAAGGAGTTCGGCGCCACCGACTGTGTCAACCCCAAGGACTTTGGCGACAAGCCCATCCAGCAGGTACTCATCGACATGACCGAGGAGGACGGATGGGGCGGCCTCGACTACACGTTCGAGTGCATCGGCCTGCCGCACACCATGCGCGCCGCGCTCGAGTGTTGCCACAAGGGCTGGGGCCAGTCCTGCGTCATCGGCGTCGCGGCCTCGGGTGTTGAGCTCGCCACGCGCCCGTTCCAGCTGGTCACGGGCCGCCGCTGGGCTGGCAGCGCCTTCGGCGGCTTCAAGAGCCGCGACGGCGTGCCGGACCTCGTCAACAAGTACATGAAGAAGGAGCTCAAGGTCGACGAGTTCATCACGCACAAGTTCGACCTGCCGGAGATCAACGAGGCGTTCCACGCCATGCACAAGGGCGACGTAAGTGGCGGTTGTTGTCCATATGAAGCTGACTCACCGGAACTGACCTCGAATGTTTGTGTTGCCCTGCTCAGTGCATCCGCGCGATCGTCTACTTCCACGGCGTGCCGCAGTAAGCGACGACCGCCAGCGCCAGCGCTTAGTTACGAAAATCAACTCCGCACTTGTTCCCTTCGTGTCGTGTCAAATTGCTTTGCTCGTCTCGCAGCAGATTCCCAAGTGAGCTACTGCTCCATCCTGAGCGAGCGAACCTCGCTTCCGCCGTCGGAAACTCTCGCCGCCGGACAAGCGAAGGCCTCTGTCAGTATTTGCCAACACATCCATCTCGCCACAATCGTTTTGAACGCCCACAGAGATTCGCAACGCTGTATAGCATTTGCATTGCTGGTCTCAGCCACATCAGACCAGCATTCGAGCCACTCGACCACCACCACATCCACTGCTTCGTTTCCTCAGCACTCCAGCTCTTCCAGGAAGCTGCCGTTCCCACGCAGCGCAGGTGTATGGCGCCCCACCGCCACCCAACATCGTAGCGTTGGCATCGGCACATCCAGAGCTGCACAGCCATGGAGAACGCAGCTGGAACGATCTCATGGCGCCAACGACTGGTGCCGCGGCAGATCTCGTCTAATACGGCGGAACGCCGCGGTTTACCGGTGGAGCGGCATACAAACGCCAAGTGAAAATCCTCGTCTAATCCGTAGCTGCTCGGCGGTTTATGCGTGCCCATCCCCCTTTCGGTCTTGACTTGGCTTGAGTATGGGGATATCTCTTCAAGATCTCCCAGCACCTACGTCAGCGACCGCTCGAAGTCCATGGTCACAACCGAATTCTCCGGCCAGCCCCCAAGCTCCTTCCTCCCCACCTTCCTCGTCCATCACCATGAGCGTGCGCGCGAACTCCGGCGACAAGGTCGTGCTGGCGTACAGCGGCGGCCTGGACACGTCCATCATCCTCAAGTGGCTCGTGAACAAGGGCTTCGAGGTCATCTGCTACTGCGCCAACGTGGGCCAGCAGGGCGAGAACTACGACAAGGTGCGCGAGAAGGCGCTGGCGCTCGGCGCCAAGAAGGTCTACATCGAGGACCTGCGCGAGGACTTCGTGGTCAACTCGATCTTCGAGGCCGTCAAGGCCAACGCCATCTACGAGTCGCGCTACCTGCTCGGCACGTCGCTCGCGCGCCCCATCATTGCCAAGAAGCAGGTCGAGATCGCGCAGGCCGAGGGCGCCAAGTTCCTCGCCCACGGCGCCACGGGCAAGGGCAACGACCAGGTGCGCTTCGAGCTCTGCGCGCAGGCGCTCGACGCCAAGCTCAAGACCATCGCGCCGTGGCGCGACGCCGAGTTCATCGAAAAGTTCAAGGGCCGACCGGACCTCATCCAGTACGCCCACGAGCAGAACATCCCCATCGACGCCACGCCCAAGGCCCCCTACAGCGTCGACGAGAACCTGTACCACACGAGCTACGAGGCCGGCATGCTCGAGGACCCCATGACGGCCCCCATGGCCTCCATGTTCAAGATGACGGTGGACCCCAAGGATGCCCCGAACGAGTCGGAGAAGATCCAGATCCGCTTCGCCAAGGGCGTGCCCGTGGGCGTGACCAACCTCACGACAGGCGCCGCCGAGATCACGGGCGCGCTCGACCTCTTCCTCGAGCTCAACAAGCTCGCGGGCAAGCATGGAATCGGCCGCATCGACATTGTCGAGAACCGCTTCGTCGGCATCAAGTCGCGCGGCGTGTACGAGACCCCGGGCGGCACCATCCTCCGCGAGGCTCACCTGGACCTCGAGGGCCTCTGCCTCGACCGCGAGGTCGTCAAGGTGCGCGACACGCTCTCGGCCAAGTTCGCCGAGTTCGCCTACAACGGCTTCTGGTTCGCGCCCGAGATGGAGTTCGTGCGCAACGCCATCGACTTTTCGCAGCAGAACGTGACGGGCTACGTGCACCTGGAGCTGTACAAGGGCAACGTGACGGTCGTGGGCCGCCACTCGGACTTTGCGCTCTACTCGGCCGACCTGGCCAGCATGGACCAGGAGGGCGGCGGCGCCGACTTCGACTACAACCCGGCCGACGCCCAGGGCTTCATCCGCATCAACGCCACGCGCCTCAAGGCCTGGAACCGCCGCAACGTGCCGCAGTAAGCGGCTCCGTCGGGGCCAGGGGACGCTCGCCGTCCCCACACACAGAGAGTTTTAGCTATGGTAGCCGCTGCATCGACCTGAGAATGCTACCCACCGTATTTGCCATCACGTTGAAGTTGACCTCCATGTATGTATACCTTCTCGTAACCGATGCATGCGCTATGACAGGCAGCGAGTGTCGTTGAGCCCCCAAATAGAGGCTCATTCTGGAACCGGAAGCTTGGAGCGCAGCCGACCATGGGGAATGACGGCGGCGTGATCGCCGTGCAGCGCAAGTTCATGCGGCACGGCAACGTGCGCGCGCGCGCCGAGGCCGTGGACGGCGAGGAGCGGCGCCGCGAGCGCGCGGAGAGCTGCGCGCTGTCGGGCGCGCCGCTGCGAGCTCCGGTCGTGGCCTGCGCGCTTGGGAATCTGTTCAACAAGCAGGCGCTGCTGGAGGCGCTGCTGGCGCGGGCGCTGCCGCCCAAGTTCGCGCACATTTCGTCGCTGAAGGACGTGGTGGGCTGCCGGTTCTCGCAGGACGAGCGGGGCGCGCGCTTCTGCCCCGTGACGATGCTCGAGCTCAACGGCAAGCACCCGTTCGTCGTCATGCGCGGCTGCGGCTGCGTGCTCTCGGAGCGCGCCGTGCGGCAGGTGCAGAGCCGAGAGTGTCTAGTCTGCGGCGCCCAGGTCAAGCAAGGAGAAGAGCCCATCGCGCTGCTGCAGCCCGAGGGCGAGTACGAGCAGCGCCAGAGGGCCATCCTGGAGCGCAAGGCCGAGGAGAAGAGGGCCAGGAAGGACAAGAAGAGCAGGAAGAAGGAGGCAGGAGACGCCGCGGGAGACGAACTGCAACGCGGCCACGGCGACGACAAGAAGAAGGCCAAGAAGAGCAGGAAGCGGGCGGCGGATGCCCAGGACGCGGGCGTGAACGTGCCCTCGGCCAAGATCGCCAAGTCCGCGACCGAGGCGATCCTCAAGAGCAAGGAGAAGAGCCAGGTGTTCGCGTCGCTCTTCAGCAAGGGCAACAAAGACGAAAAGAAGAGCGCGAACGACCTGCTCATGACGGTAGGCGGCCTGCGCTATACGCTCTCGTAGCGATATAGGTATTTCAACTAGGTTCCCAGGCGTCAATAACAGCCCGTACATTACGAGGACTCGTTCACAAACACCTTCGCGGAGCCGCTCAGGCAGCCCGTGACGATCATCGCCATCTCTGGGTGTGCTGCCAACGTTCGAAGTGGCTTACCGTGCGCTTGGAACGACGACTCGCGGCCGCTCAGCAAGTCCCAGCTGTACACTTTGCCGTCTTCCGATCCGCTCAGGACGTAGCCCCCATCGTGGGTGAAGCACGATGCGATCTTGTACTCGCTCACAACGTGACCTCGGTAGCTGAATGGAAAAAGACAGAAGTCAGTGGTTCTGACTCTGTAGGTGCCATGTTTTCGCCGAGCGTACCTGTTGACCTCCACCCCTTTGTCTGTTTCGATGAGGTGGATCGATCCATCCAAGCATCCAGCGAGCAGTAGTCGACCGTCGGAAGAGCGGTCAATGCTCACAACAGGCTCTGAGAGTCCGCAGCGAATGCGTTTAGCGCTTCAACACGTAGCCAAAAAAAAAAAAATGGCGGTGCCGTACCTTCGATGTGTTCACGAGACAGCACACCTGAGCGCAAATCGAAAGTCCGCACAATGCCATCAACGCAGCTAGAAAACGACAGACAGAGCTCGTTAGATAGGAATGCAGCACTAACATCCACACGGAAAGCGGACCCAGCGATAATTTCATGGTCGGAGACTATGAGCGACGTCACACTGTCCTTGAAGTCATCCAGAACTTGGATCGGCGTGTACGAGTTCCTCGCTCTGCCATCCATTTTGATTGTCAAGACAAGCATCTCGTATGCTTTCATCATTACTCATCTCGAACCTGATATCCCAAGCGCGCACTGTCTTGTCGTACGATCCGCTGAGCAGCACGGACGAGTCGGCATTGTATCTGACGCAGTTGACGCTCTGCCATCGATTGCAGCATTAGTCCAAGCAGGAAATCCCGAAAATCCCAACACAAAGGCTGCTACATGTTCATGGCCTTCAAACTTGCGAATCACGTTGCCCGTTGGCACGTCCCACACGAACACTGCTCGGTCGCGGCCACAAGATGCGAACGTGGCATTATCATCCGCGCTGAGCCAGCAGTTTCCAGCATTAGCACCGTACGCAATATTGTGACGCAGCACAATGACAAGCATCGCACTAACATGGCGACGTCCTGCACGTCATAGCCGTGGCGGCCCTGGTACGTTTTGACGAGCAGCGCCTCGCCCTCGGCCTCGACGCCGTCCCTGTGCGGGTTCCACAGCCGGATGCTCTTGTCCTGGCCGCACGTCATGACGTACGAGCCCTTGGCTGGGCCCACAGAGCGCGTCAGGGGCCCAAATCACAGCCACAGGTAGAAGAAAGCGGTGCAAAGAGCGTACCGTTGAAGCGGATGGCGTTGATGGCCCCGCGGTGGCCCTGCAGCATGCGCGCGGCGGTCGTCGGCACCGGGTCCGCGGCCATTTTTCCCGACGGATTTTCAAAAGCAGTTGTATCTCTTTGTTCGTGGCAAACGGTCTCACTAACAAGATGATATGTGTTGACTGGGCATTTCACCCAGGACACGATAGTGAGGTGGAACGAGTTACAGTGACAAAATGACAAAATGACAAAATGACAAGTCAACATCGTGATGAAAACCAAGCACAAAGTATTCACAAGAGATCAAGCGAAGCCGGTCTCTTTGTCCTCGTCCTCGCCGGCCAGTGCTCCTCTATACGACAGGAGGACCGCCAGCACCGTTTGCACGGCCCCAGGAAGGTAGGAGAAGGAGAAAGAGACCGGAATCGCGATGCATCATGCATGATGGTCGAAATGAGAAAGAGGGAAAGTCGAGCGACCAAACGAGCTCTCAAAAGTTGGCCTTCGCTCTATGGCGCCACGCCGAAGATGTCCCAGATGTTGCCCTTCACAAAGTCGTTGTCGACAATGCTCACGAGGAAATACGAGTCGTGGATCTCCTTGAGCAGCGCCGCCGCCGGGCTTCCGCTCTCGTAAAGCGATCCCCAGAGACGGAGCCAGAGCGCGAACGCTTCATCCTTCCACACCACAAAACTGTTGTAGTCGACAATGGTCGGCTGCTGCACTTCCTTGTTCGGGAACACGCCCCACGTCACGGCCGTCGCCGTGCGGCCCGAGTTCGAGTACGAGTTGCCGCTAAAGTCCACGGCGTGGTACTGGATCGAGCGCTTCTTCTCAGCGTTGTCGATGATCTTCTTCATGTTCTCGGGCGACACAAAACACTCGACGTACGCCTTCTGGTACACACGGCCGCCACGGCCACCCCATCCGTAGAGAGAGTCGTCACTTGGAGCTGCGTTCACACGCGGCTGACTGTTAATGGTCAGGAATCCTGCCTCGTTGATGGCCGCAAGGCGATCTTGGATGGTTGACGTCTCGAGGTGGAGAGGCGAGTCGCACCACGGCAAACTCGAGATCTCTCCGCGAACATACTTGACAAAAACCGCGCGGATCTCCTCTTTGGCCGTGGGGGAAGCGCCCCACATGTCACGACGGTTGTCAGGTGCGATCTTGTTGGACACAAAGTGAGACTCATTGAGGTCGCCGAACGCAGGGCTCTCCGAGCTGCCCCAGCGGCCATTCGGGTACTCGTCCCACATGGCAGTGCGCTGCAGGTAGGACGTGGGGCGGTTCGACCAATAGATGGGACGCACACTCTCCGATGCACGCTTGGAAAGTGACGACGCTCGCCACGGGAACTCGCGGCGCGAGGCCTTGTTGGCCAGCGTGGTGAGGCCCTCGAGGATGCGGCGCACTGAGCGCTCGAGGTTGAGCGTGTAGTAGTGCAGACCTGGGGCTCCGGCGTCCATGAGCTGCTCGCTCATCTCGATGCCGAGCTGCACGCCGTAGTCCTTGACGGCCTCGTCATTGTCCTTGATGGGCTCCAGGGCCTTGGTGATGTGCTCGGGCACGTGGGTCTGGCAGAAGGTGGTCATGCGCACGAAGCCCTGGTAGTTCTGGATGGGCATGATGCCCGGGATGATGGGGATCGTGATGCCCATGGCGCGGCACTTGCGCACAAAGTCGACGTACACCTGGACGTCGTAGAAGAGCTGCGTGACGATGAAGTCGGCGCCGGCGTCCACCTTGTCCTTGAGGAACCTGAGGTCGCTCTCCTTGTCGGTGCACTCAGAGTGGCCCTCGGGGTACCCGGCCACGCCGATGGAGAAGTGGTCGCCGAAGTGCTCGCGGATGTAGCGCACGAGGTCGACAGCGTGCGAGAACCCGCGGTCGCACTCGTTGAAGCTGGCGGCGCCGCGCACGGGGTCTCCTCTCAGGGCCAGGATGTTCTGGATGCCCGCGTCCTTGGCCTTGACGAGCGCGTCCATGACGTCTCGCTCCTCCATGTTGGTGCACGTCATGTGCATGAGCATGTCGAGCCCGCTGAGCTTCTGCGCGTTGGCGCTGAGCTCGAGCGTGAGCTGCGCGCTGGAGCCGCCGGCGCCCCACGTCATGTCACAGAAGAGCGGCTCCAGCGCGGCCATGCGGTCCATGCGCGCGTACAGGTTCTCGACGCCCGCGGGCGTCTTGGGCGGGAAGAACTCGAACGAGTAGAAGACCTCCTGCTTGGCCACGCTCTCGTTGATCTTGTCGATGATCTTCATGGCTACTGCTGCTAGGGGAACGGGCCGAAGGTGAGCCAAATCTCAGCGCCAGGGGCTCGATAAGGGCAAGCAGCTAATGCCAGCGGCAGCAAGGACTCACGCACCGTCAGGGGCCGATCGGGGACTGCCACCGCCGGCTGTATGCGCGAGCGTTCCAGTGTTGCATCAATGGCTGACACTTGGTCACTAGATTAGGGTGATTGTAACTTGCTGTTTGTATGTCCTAGTTTAGAGTGCTCTTGCCGTTTTGATAGGCGATGCATCCGACCACAGGAAAATGCGGGTGGCGGCCAGGCGCGTCGAGGCGCCGGAGGCGTGCGCTGGCTGCGCTCAGCGGCTGCCCGCGCGCGCGTTCTCCCGCTCTCAGCTGGGCAAGGAGCTGCCGTAGGTGCTCTCGCTCGATTCCGGTCCATTTTCGTGCTCTGTGGGCTGAGAACGGCCGCTCCAAAGCTGACGCTTGGGGCTGACAACCAACTGAACGACTGCTTTGGGTATGGCGAGCCAGCAAGTGCAGGGGCTGCGTGCAGCTGGCGCTGGGACAGGAAGAGGACGACGCGCCGAGGACCAAGCGCTGCGCCCAGTGCTTCAGGGACCTGGCGCGCGAGCGGTTCTCCAAGCGCCAGTACCACCAGGTCGAGGGCAAGTGCGCCGCCTGCGTCGACGAGCTGGAGAGAGCGACCTCGGCCTCGACAGTCTCGAGCAAGTGGCCGTCATTACTATTAGTTTTGAGCCGCTGACTGACATTTGTGTGGACGCTGGACGCTGCAGGCAAGTGGAGCTACGGACGGTTCTACCGCGTGAGCCACAGAGGCAAGTCTGGCGGCGTGGCGGTGCGCGTCAAGTGCAACATTGCTGCGCCGCTGGCGGGGTACATCCCGCTCGGCCGCGTGTTCCGCGCAACAGACCCAATCTTCAATGAGCAGGGCGATCCCATGGTGAAAATCGAGACGCTGAGCGCAGCTGTAGTCATCACAGGGCAACCAGCGAAGAGCGAGGGCGACGAGAACAGCAGCAACACAACAGCCAGCAAGCACCGAGACGGGTGGATCCCGTGTCGCTCGCTTCGGAACGAGGTGCTTATTGAGCCCCATCACGGACCTTTCGAGACTCCGGCCAAGCCCCGGTTTTATCGCTGCGTAGTAGAGGGTTGCAAGGCTCGAGTCAACCCTGACCTCGAGCTCTCCGAGATCGGTTACGTGTTGTACGGAGACGTGGTCGAAGTGATCGAAGCAATGGTTTCGGATGACGGTGTAGTGTTTCTTCAGCTGCACCCTAGGTATTTTGATGGGACTGCGTGGGTGGTTGAGCGCACACTGGACAATGAATCTGTTCTCAATCGTGTGGAAGGACCGAGCGTCACCACCGAGCAGTATCGCTGCGTCCAAGAATTGGGTGCACCGCTGAGGTTAGAGCCGTCGCTGTCGTCGCCCCCGGTCGGAAGAATCCCCTGCGGCGCTGCTGTAACAGTTGTACAGAGAGTTGTGACTCCGGAGCGTCAGGTCTTTTTGAGGCTTCACACCCAGGCAAATCCACATATATCAATAGTCAGCTCCAAGACGCCTGCAGGTAGCACAGGCGACAGCGAACTCCCTGACGTCTGGGTGATCGAAACTAGCACTGGTTGTTCAAGTGTCATGATCAAGTGCGTGTCGCCGATTTGTGACAACCTATAGACTAATAGTTCAAACGTCAAACCGATTGTGTATTTGCCTTGGCCATCAAATAGTATCACTCGACCCACGACCATTGATTTTCTGGAAGTGACACATTTGGATAGCTCCAGCCACGGCCGTAGAAGTTTGGTGGTGTTTGAATATTCGCCGGCAATAGGTATTGCGAGATGTCGGCACCGAGGACATCGTTGCGTACAAGAAAGCAATTGACGCCATGGGACTCGCAGTACACGAGTGAGTACCCATTCCTGACACCCCAGCGATAAAACGCCCTTACACTCGCCCCAAAGTAGTCTGTTAGACCATCCCAACTTCGCCCAGCACCCTGCCGATATTGCACGGAGCGCGCCTCTGTTGGAGGAATATGGCTGTTGACTTCGACAATGATTACACGAGGAGAGAAGAGAGTCATATCCATGGCGCTCACAATCCAGTAGTCGTTGAAGTCGACGTCAACTGACAGCAAATCCACCTCGCCCGTCATATCATATTTGGCTAGTAGATCCATGATGTTCTCAGCGCTGACCCACTCTGCGTGGAGGTTGATCGACGGATCATCGTTCGACCCGTCCATTAGGAGGCCCTTCCAGCCTTTTTCCTCACGTAGTAGTCGTGTATTGCACTCTTGCCCGTTCTCAGCACCAAACTCCACGTACGTGTGGTATTTTACGCCAGTGTGCTCAAAGATAAAAGCTAGCACGCCGTCTTCGCCGTTTTGCGAATAGTATCCCCATTCGTGTCGCCAGATAACGCACAGCCAGGATAGCGCATTGTTTAACCTTAGCTCCAGAGGACAGATAGCAGGATTTTGTTTTGCAACTGAATCGGGATCTAGCAAAAATGTTTGGTCTCTTTCAAGCGGTAGTATTGGAGGCACAATTTTCATCTCGAAATCAAAAGGAGCTGAGCGGGCAAACATCTTGCTGGACTCATTCTCGATCAATAGAGCCGTGATCACATGTGAACCGTTTGATGCACCAAAAACAGGAACACGAAAAACTGTAGAGCGATCATACGGAGCGGTTTCGCTGCCGTGGTCAACGCTGTCACTCTCGATGTCAACCTTTTCCGGCTCAAAGCACTCAATATCGACAGCGTTGTGCAGGATACAGACACGGTAATCTGGATCAATAACGTTGAAAGAAGTTGCGCGGAGTGTTGCAATAATGAACGTCCCGCTGCCATCGATGCTGAAACCCGAGTCCACTTGGACAATCTCAATTGTCGGCGCAACAACTAGGAATGGGCGTGCTGCGACGAGTGCCTCACTCCGAGCCTCAGCTGTTTGATTCTCCATCGCGCTGGACTCTCCAGCAAAGTAGAGCATGTGATATCCGACTGGGAGCGAGTTAGCTTTGAAAAATACGGGGTGTTCTTGTGGTAGCGTCACACACATGACCGGATCTGGCTGATTGTCGAAGAACGCGCAGACGCTGTCGTCTCGTAGATTCTCCGTCCGGTTCAGATCCACGTACACACGCTGGGAAACCGGGTAAGCTCGCCCGAGAGCAGGGCTACGAACTACTAAAGGCTCGACATGTGAGCTGTTCTGGAACGCAGGGAGCTGCTGAGTCTTCTTTTCGATAATCCGTATCACGTTCGCGCACCCTGCCGGTGGCGTCGCATGCCGCACACAGAAGCGCGCAGCCTCCAGGACAACGTCCTGGTAGCTGTGCAGCTCAATCGCTGTCAGCTGTCCATCCAGTCTGACCGGGAACTCCAGCACCTCCTGCAGCCTGTCGTCGTCGCACCCCCAGTCGCGGCCCAGCAGGTTGCGGATGTTGGCCTGCGCGCCCGCGCACTTGGCGTCCGAGATGCTGTGCCTCCGGCAGTAGTCGTCAATCAGTGCTGTGAGGTCCGCCTCGGGCCGCACCTCGAGCACCTCGTCTAGCGTCCGGCCCTCGCCCGTGGCGTCGTCGACGTCCGTCATCTCGTAACTAACCGAGCGATCGAACGTGAGGTTCACGACCGCCTCGGCCGCCCCGACTCGCGCCATGCGCCTCGCCGCGGCCTGCAGCTGCTCCAGCACCTTTCAGTCGGCATCGAAGCCGTGTTGGAGCCGCATTAGAACCGTATGAAGCCCGCTAATGGAGCAGACGCACCGTGCTCGAGCACTTGTACGGGGCGACGCTGTGACGCGCGCACTCGGCCGCCGCGAGCGCGCGGAGCTCGCCCAGCGCCTCCACGCGCACCAGCGCGTTCGCCTCGCTCGTCCGCGGGCGCCTGGGGCTGCCGCAGCGCGCCAGTTGCGCCTCCAGCGGCGCCACGAGGGCCGCGAGCAGCAGCAGCAGCAACAGCATTGGATTTTGAGCCGCTTCAAGATCTTTTCTGGCCTTGGACGTGTAAAAGCGTCTCGTGTGGGGATATGGAATGTAACTATGCGACTGTTAGAATGGGACGAAGTCGGAGTTGGCTACACTCCGAAGTTAGTATCTGGATACTGCACCCATCGGCGTTGGACAGCGCCAGTCAGTCCGCCACTTCGTCATAGCGCGCTCAACTTCGAGACGACTTGGCTAACAACGGCGTTATCACCAGAGTCTTGTGGTCGCGTTGGACTCTGCCGGAATGACGGTAGCAGTAGCAGCCTTGCGAACACCAGCACCGCAACGGATACTCGTGTCCTGCTCGTCTCATGAAGGTTCCAGACTCTGAGGAGACCTTGGGCTGGTGACGGGGTCTCTGCTGCTGCTCATTCCCCAACTTTCCCAGTCCCATCGACACCTCCAGCCCTCCAAGATGACCAACAGCTACGCCAAGTACCCGGTCGACGCCTTCGAGCACGACGACAAGCCCACGGCCGTGGCGATCGCGGTCGCCGACGCTGCCGGCGTTGAGCCGCTGCCTCCGGCCCAAACACCCAAGAAGTCGTGCTTGTGCAGGGTCGGCCACGCCTTGCTGCTCTTGGTCTTCCACCTGCTCAACGCCATCCTGGGTATCGGAGGCAGCATCATCGTGCTCGTGACCTTCCCGTTGTGCGTCGTCTTCGTGCCGCTCGGCTGCACTGGTGCGCTGCTCTTCCAGATCCTCGCGGCGGTCACTCGTTGGATGGCGATGGCCGACGTCGCGCTCGTCAACATGACCAGGTCGCCCGCCGACCGGCTGAAGGTCGCATACGGCATCCAGAGCGGCTTCTCGACCAACATCGGCCGCAGCGGAGTCGCCGCCCGGCTCTTCTTCGTGTCGCCCAAGACGCTGCTCGTCATGCTCTACCTCGCGGTCATCAAGCTCGCGATCGGGGTTCTGAGCTGCATTGTCGTCGAGGGCATCGTAGGCAACCCGGTCGAGGTCGCGGCCAGAAACGGAGGCGCCGTCATGTTCGGAGACGACTTCACCTACGACAACCACCCAACCGCCTACGTCTGGGTTGTCGTCGGGCTCTTCCTACTCGGGGCGGCGCTGCTGTACCCCGTGTGGTGGCTGTCCGCCAAGCTCACGGCCCACTTCTGCTCCGACCGGGACGAGCTCGACGACGTCGTCGACATTGAGACGCCGCGGTTTGCAGACGACAAGCTGCAGCAGTAGGATACCTGGGATGATAGCGGTCGACTCGCAGGCCGTCACGCCAACCAGTAGGGCCCCAGGCGTTGATTTGCAAGCAGTTGCTTGCGACTCTACCTTCAAATACACATCGAGATCACTGTAACGATGGGTAGACCGTCCTTATGATCTCATGAGGCTGGCGTGGCTCTTGTGGAGGAGTCCTGAGCACAGCCGCTCGCCCGAACAGCAAATGACGATCCATTCGGAGTCGAGCTGAGCTGATCACTTCACCGACGCCTTCTGTGTCAGCATTCGGTTGCGTGAGACTCGAATTGGAAGGCGGACGTTCTCAGACATCCGTGCGTTCACACATGTAGACGACAAGCTAACGTCCCACTCTCCCCCGATGGCCTGCGGTCCGGACTCCAGTGCACGCTTGGTGATCATGCCCCTGCTGTTACACACCCGGACCCAGTTCGCTGTGGAAGGAGCGAGACTCGTGGATTCGCGGTGGAAGGAGACCGTCGAGCTCTCTGGGCCTCGCTCATTTGCCAACTCGCAGAGCGTCGACCAAGCGAGCCTTCCTATCCGCCATGCGAGTCGCCGCAGCGATTGCCGGCGCTGCAGCTTCGACTGTGGTGGTGGCTCGAGCCGCCAGCTCCAGCGGGTCGTCGACTAGCCAGGTCGGGCTCAACGGCTGGTACCCGTGCTCCGAGTACACCTTCTCCGACGAGGGATCGTCCCCGTACGACGCAGAGTGCGCCATTTACTCAGCACCACTGTGCTACTCGGGCATCTGCGAGGACAGCAGCGACGACACGGTCGACATC